>CAVNYN010210352.1:0-39990 GCA_963692815.1 Nyctanthes arbor-tristis | reverse complement strand
CCCCCCCCCCCCCCCCCCCCCCCCCCCCCCCCCCCCCCCCCCCCCCCCCCCCCCCCCCCCCCCCCCCCCCCCCCCCCCCCCCCCCCCCCCCCCCCCCCCACCAACTAGAATTGAAGATTTACAAACACTAACAAAAAGATTTTTGAAAGAAAAACACTGAAGAAAGATCTACAACCACAGAGAGGGGCGTAGGGAAAGTCAGTGAACTATTAACAAAGGTTGGAAGCTAGTTAAACATCAAAACCTAATGGGCTCCTCCTCTATCTCCTTGTTCAACCAAGAATTTACAAATTCAAGGACAATCTACCAAGAAGCTTGTGTGTTCAGACTGGAGCTAAATCTGATCAAGGAGACTCACGCTGGACCATTTTAAGTCTCTCCATTGCCAATCCGCTTCCTTGAATATTCATTAGCATCTTTTGTCCTCTGCAAGTCCAGCATCCTCTTCCATAGTAACACCTACAGTTTTAGGCTCTGATGCTTCAAAAACAAAATTATCTTCAGCCTTCGTTTCCACATGCTTGTTCTTCTCAATTTCAATGTCTTCTTTTCCTTCAGCAAATATATTGTCCTGAGGTTTACTTGCCTCATCAAACTCATCTACGTTTTCATCTTCTTTCCTATCATCATTTGCAATGTTTTCCACACTTTTAGCTTCTCCTACCAGAGCAATAACATTGTTCTCAGCTTTACTTGCCTCAGCAAACTCATCTGCGTTTTCATCTTCCTTCCTGTCAGCATTTACAATGTTCTCCACACTGTTATCAGCTTTATTAACATATCTTTCATTTTTGTTCTCTTCTTTCACTTCAATGTCTAACAATAAAGTTTGATCATCTGCTGCTGCTTCGACGCCCACAGTACTACAATCATCCCCATCTTTCCCATTGAAAGCCCTATCTACGTTGACATTTTCCTCAGCCAAATACTCATTATCTTCTGTGGAATGAGTCTCCCCACGACTCATACTATCATCCTCAGATTCATTCTCCACAACCTCCTCGTTAATGTCCTCACCACCTCCATTTCCCTTTCTCCTCTCAAGATTCTGCAACCTTCTCCTCAGTCCAGTAAACTCTCTCTCCATCAGAAACAACCTCTCCTTCAAAATTAGATTCTCCTCCTCCAACTGTGCAATATGTGTGTCCTGATCATCGACTCGATTCTCCAACAAATTGTGGAAGTCAATCCCAGCAACATTATTGCTATTCGGATTATAAATCATCTCAAACCGGCTCAAATCATGGTCCAACCTTCTTTCAACCTCAACGTGCTCCTCCACGTCGCTCTCGCTGGAACCTCCATCATCTTCCTCTTCATCCTCGTTGGCCTCCAGTTCATGCCCAGGCGACCTCAATCTAATCAATCCTTTCATTGAACCATAACCATCAACACCCCACTCTTCCTTTGCCATGTCCATTAAAACCTCACTCGACGGGGAGAAAATTGGGGAAGGCAGAACTGCAGGAGTTACAGGGCAAGGAGAAACCAAAGAAGCAATTCCGCCACTCTTCTTCGCCCTAATTATGTAGGAACTTGTGTTTCGGGGTGCGAATGGTGCAGACCTGTTATTAATCTTATAACTATTACCCATATTCATATTCATGCTGTTATTCTTGTTGAATTTCTTTTTTGAAAAATATTTCCGAGTCTTCAACCGATTCTGATGCTGCAACTCATTAACGGTGGGAGGATTATAATTGTTAAACTTCAAATTCCCAAGACCGCCACTCATATTAACACCCGCTCCAGGTGCACCACTGCTAGAGCCAGCCATTAGACCTTTCTTCTGCTCCATTCTCCGCTTGTCATTCTTCACAGCTTTTCCCTTCCAGTTGTTCCTCGGGCCCAACGGCTTTGATGACTTGCCAAAAGCAAAAGACTGCGGGTTCATGCCAGAAAGGGGATTAGGGTTAGGGTTTTGAAATTGTGGTTGTGGCTGCATCAGCGGCGCCCACATCCCGTAGCTCCGGTTCATCGAAAGCATCTGCAAACGAGAATCAAATCATTAAAACTTCAAAATCATCCAAAAATATTGACATCATTTTTTTTTCCGATGGCTCGAAACGACCTGCTGCTGCGGCTGATTCATTTGATTCATACTCATCATCTGATTCTGATTCATGCTCATCATTTGCTGCTGTTGCTGTGGTTGCTGTTGTTGATTTATCATCTTTGCTTGCTCGTTCATTTCTTTGTTTTAAGAAACTCGCAAAAATCGGAATCGAAAAACCAGAAGATCACAAACCCAGATTAAGCGTAGATCCAAGCCTTATTTCAAATTTCCAAATGCGATACTTTGCAGAATCACAGCATAGCCAAGAAAAAAAAATATATAAAACAATACAAAATTTAAAAAAAAAAAAGAAAAAGAAAAACAAAAGGAAAATAACGCGATGAATAATAATATGAAGAAATGAAATTCGATCCGCGACACGATTAGGTAGCGTTTTTAAATTTGAGACACTCTAGAAATTTCCGAGCTTTTTTTAACGTTCATCTGTTTCCTTCTGTGGAGGCTATCGAACAAGGGTAAAGCGGTTTATATAGGGGGATGAGAACAGAGATGTACGGTTTAGATCCGCGTTTGATTAATGCACGGCTGAGATTCCATGACGCATTTCCCCTATTTTGTCCTCTTTTATTTACTTATTTATTATTTTATTTTATTTATTTATTTATTTAGATCCTCATTTACCCTTTCTCATTTTGCTTGTCTCACAAACCTTTCAATTCAATAAAATAAGACATGTGTCTAATTCATATCCTCCCAATTTTTCTCTTTATACATTATTTGAAAATAAATTTTTTTCATTAACTTTTTTTCATCTACATTAATTTTACTCTCAAAACAAGTGAACAACTTCATGAGTGTAGTGAATTTCATTTATTTTTTTTTATTTTTATTACTTTTTTGTGATGTTTACATTTACCTTAAATGGAAAATCTTTTGGCACACATTGTGACACTTACCGTCTTTGTTGGGTGCATATATGCATGACACAAAGAAATTATGCTGTATATACAGACTCACATGGGGTGGAAAGTACTAGAAAACTATTATACCTGTCAAATAGTGTATGTTCGAATTTCACATAATATTGACTTAATAGCTATATATTTAATTACAATTATTCTTTGGCTCTCACTGTATATTTATGATTTATCTTTCTATGTCTATACATATTAGGAAAAATTTATGTGATGTATACACACACTCACATGGGAGGGGGAGTACCTTTCAAATAGTCTACAGTCTAATTTCACATATTATTATTGATTTAGTAGCTATATATTCAAACACCTCGTCTTAAGATACAAGCGACATGTTTTACCCCAATAAATTGCAATAAATTTTCAAATAAAATTCACAATTGGAGACAAAATATAACAGCGTCCTAAAAAATACAATGCAATGTGTGAAACAAAATTGGAAATTAAATTTTGAACCTGGACGTCTCTAAACACATAATGCATGATGGAAACGTAATCAATACATGATAAAAAGTGAACCATTGAAAATAACCTCTTGCACCCGTAGGACATCCAAGTTTTACACATCAAACGATTGGTAACCTGCCAGCGAACTAACAAAAGAGCAAGCCTGTGGGAGTCAATGTTCTCTCAACCCCCAGAAAATTCTCCCACATTTTGAATAAAGTTGACACAAATTTCGCTAGTTGTCACCATTTACTCTAATTCGAAATCCAATGAGATTACTGTAACCCAACTTGTACTGTTGAGGTGCATTGAAAAATGCTTGGTGGCCACAATAGAGAATTGTTATTTGTACATGCAAATTGTATAAAATTTACACACCCAAAAATAATTTCAAAGATAGAGCTAAGGACTTTCACACACTAACCTGTATGAAAATTGCGTTTAAGAACATCTCCTGTGTCTCATAATTTACATCACAGAGCAATGACGATGACAATAATAATTAACAAATAAAATGAAACAAATTGCTGTCGATAGTTCTGTCAAAGAAATGGAAGAGTAGGCATACGCGTATCAGGTGCCAGACTTCTAAATCTCTTTTTCTCAGCGTCAGGTTTTATGGATGATGTTACTAATTTTTCCACATAATTTCTTTTACTCCCATCTTTGAAATTACTACTTTTGAGGGTACATGTAAATTAAAGTGTGTGCAAATTTTCTACAACTTAAATGTACAAATAGCACTTCTCGTCTCACATTGATTAGCGAAGCCACAGTGAGCCGACTTACCTACCATATGTTCAAGCCCAAAGTAGGCATAACTCACCACGGGAAGTATGTCATGTTAATGTAATGCTTTTTTTCTAAACTGGAAACCATTCTTATCATAAAGCTCGTCCCTGGCAAACAAAATTGCTATTTACGCTATTCCTTAATCATGTACATTCCTATCTATTACAATGTTAAATTAGGGTACCATACAAATTATTCTGAAGTCTGAACCAAGATTTTATCTGAATAATTACAAGATACAATATGATAAATGACAAGTTCCCTGCATCGCTTCCATCACTCCTACAGTCGAGGCTTGAAACAAAATCACCCACTAAAAATGGGAAGATTTAGACTGAAGGGGCTACCACCGGAAAAGCCATGTAACATCATCATCAGCATCACTTCCATTTTTCCTTCAGTCACGGCTTGAAACAAGACCACCCACTAAAAACGGGAAGATTTGGACTAAAGTAGTTACCACCGGAAAAAGCCATGTAATATCATCACATGCCAGTATTTGGGTTGTTTCCAGCGAGGATGAGAGAGATTTCCAGCCCTCGACTGAACGCTTGGTTGAACATTAGTCGGGTCTGGAAAGTCGAAGCAAATGGAAACCACGAAAAGAACGCAACTGGGATGAAAATAAGCATCCCCATTGCAGCATCATATAAACGAGCAATTGAACGTATGGACTTCCACAATCCCAATCTCTTCACATACGGCTTCCAAGCACAAGCAATCTGGGAAAAGGCAATTACATAAAAACATATAATTGAAGAAGACTTGAGTTTACAAGAGTTGAAAACAGAATGCCAAAAGGATTGAGCATTAACAAATGCAGATAGCCAGATATACAGAACCAACAACCATTGAATCAAGTCCATAGACATTAGCAAGTGATAGGAAAACCTTTATCATCACTATCTTTAAACTTTTGTTACCTTGAAGTGAGCACGAGACTCATAACCTGTGTTCAGCATGGGTGGGCTACATTCTAGCATCTATTGAGCACTTGATCACGGTTTATTAAAGAACAACGCAATTGCGGAACAAATAGGTAACTAAAAACTTAGATGTGAGTGTTTCCTCACCGGGCCATTCTTTCTCAAAAAGGGAGATACCAAGGATTATGTTACTGAAAAAGTTAAAAAGAACTCTGCGGGGTTATCTGAGGCATGATTGTTATACCGTTTTGAAGCATCAATTATGTGGCTGAGATAAATAAATTTATGGCATGCGCATATTGAGTAAAGTGATGTTTTTAATTTAAATGGTAAATCTAGAAAAGGAAAACAGATGACAAATCCCACTAGGTCCAACCTCATAAAATGAGAGCAGTATGCAGGTATCAGATTAAGGAAATTTTCCTAATAACTAAGTATTAACATTTGAGAATGTGAGACTTACACATAGAATTCCCCATCCAGTGGGTAAAAAGGCCAAGATGCAAGCGAATATATCCGTGACAGAGAGATCGGTAAGTGCAATTGCAACAGCCAAACCAGCAAGTGCAAGCAAAAATGAGAGACCTTGGATAAACCGTAGCAGCAGCTGAAAATTTACTGAGATCTTCTGACTAAAGGTGAAGACCTGCATAATAGAAAGCAAAACTTCAATTTGACAAGAATTGCATAAAAGGTTAAAGGCCAGCACTTCCAGCAGCAAGTTTCAAAATCGGACCTTGAAAAGTAAAATAAGCACTGCAAACACTACCCATGAAAATCCATACACCTGTGAAGAAAAAGGAAATGAAAGTCAGTTAGCTCACCATGGAGCTGAATTACGTTATGAACTTTTTAAATAGTGAGCATGAGGAAGTGGAAAATTAGAGCAGCAGGTGCTGCTATGAACCTAATTGTTAAAGAGCGGAATCGGGAATAATCTACACTTAAAAAGAACTTTTTTAACTAGATAAATCAAACAATATAATTATTTCCATATCGCATTCGTGCTATATATCTTCTTTAAATTAAAAAAGCAGCAGTTCTCAGAAAAAGCTAGAGCTTTCCTCTGAGATTAAATGCCATTTAATTTGATTTGAATCCAGCAATTTAGTCTAAATTCACTGATGACAGAAATGAACAGTGTGGTAAATAAAATAGACCGAAGTTGCACTTACGTCAGCACCTAACTGCGGGAATGATGATCATCATTATTAACCACCATGCCCTCAGTTCACGCCAATAGAATTCAACAATTTACCAAAATTGAAATCAAAATAAAGTGTTGATACCGAATATAAATCAAATTGAAGTATAGTTATCTAATTGGAAATTTAGTGCAATTGTTTATTTACAACACAGTAAAAGTGTAGTTTCTGCAAGTGAAATTTGCCCAATAAAAAATATTTTAAGAATGATAAATTCTGGATAATATAAACCACTAATATAGTTCAGCTCTATTTTCTAAATCCCATCTCCCCTTAATCCATATTCTTATGCCACATCTTTATTCCTATCAAATAAGCTCAATCACAAACTAATTTCCCAATTAATGGCTGCTAATATCCCTAAGGTAAAATAATTCAAGAAAAGGGATGGACATTCAACTTTTTGATTTTGTTCCTTGTTTGCAAGGAGATTTGGATCTTGAGAACTATCTAAAACTCATGCAACTAAGCCAATTAACAAACATTTCATCTAAGCAGGCGGGCACTAGCTAATAGTTATAGATACGTGCAGGCATGAAGAGAAAATCTATCCAATGTCAATAAGAGTTACATCTCTACTGGACCAAAACCAGACTTGAGCAATCCTGACAGATATAATTACCACAAGCAAAATAGATGATAAAGAATCTCTATCAGCAACCAAAAAAAAAAAAGTATATGTCCCATGACATAGCTTCAGGACGAGCTCCGGAACGTTACAGATAAAACTATGAATCTATACCATAAAAGCAGGCATATTGTACTGAAAAGAATAAACACAATGGAGAAATGTAATACCGTCAACGATGTATTAGTTCCTTGTACATCTAACTTGTAGACAACACCATACTGGAATATAAAAAATCTTAGGCATAGAATGGTCTCCATCAATCTTCCACTGAATGTTCGAATATGAGACTGCAAAAGAAAATATTAATATACAATAGTGCGAAACACTCTTTAACTAGAAGGAACCAAAAAAACCAACTAAAGCAAACACGAGCAAAAAAAAAAAAAAAGTAGATATTCAACGGTGAAAAAAGCTTTTTAGTTTTTAACTAAGGACCATAAACAAGGCCAACACATCAGAAACCAACGGAGATGTTCACAAAAGCAGGACTTATACCAGTTCTTCATCCCACCAAGCTTCCCAGCTTTCTTCTCCTTTAACCCCAATCCCGCCTCTATAAAGAAGCCAGTTGGTCCAGTCCCGGAAGTCCTCTACAGTCCTAATGACGAGTAAAATGGTGAATACTGAGGCGGGACACAAGAGAAGGTTAAAAAGTGAAAGAAGTGTACCAACTTACTTCTGCCACTCAAACCCAGACGGATTAAACAAATATGGAGCAAACAGCCAAGATAGAGCGAGGAACCAACTACTGATAGTGAGGAGTATATAGCCTATTGCACCTCCCTCATTATATCCGTATGCAAGATATACCACCATCAAAAGTACAATTTCCATTCTGAAGAAATTTGGAAATAGAAATAAGTGAGCATCCATTTCATGTGTTTCACACACACACAGAGAGAGAGAGAGAGAGAGAGAGAGAGACCCCTTAACAAAATGACTGCGCGAGTAAAGTCTATAATTTTCTGTGAACTTGATGTGACGAACCACAAATCCTCTTCCAGTTGCTTGATACTGTTGAGAAATTTGTCTTAATATATAAATAAAGCAAACCCTGAGATACAGGTTGTTAGTAGAATACAATTTATGAGAACATACCCTAGCACCACCATGAAGAATAGTCCGACCAAAGTAATGTGTTCTTGTTCCCAGTGAGAACGTAAAGAAAACAGTACAGAGTTGAAATTGCATTGTGACAAAACTTACTACAGCCTGCAGGAAGAAAAGAGAGGTTGGGTTGGCGGGAGGGGGAGTAATTAGAAAGGAATAAGCAGCTGAAAGGGGGAAAAATTATACTGCAAAGCATAACACAATAACAAAAAGTAAAGCTGAATAGAGAATGGAGGATACTAGAGAAACATTTGCACCATTCCCTTGCAAAATAAAATCACAACAAAAATAATTTATTTAGCTGTTATATTGACATCTGAGTTGCTCCTATTTGCCTTAATGAATAAAATCTTCCAAAAATGTCATAAACAATGATGTCCAATCCAGATTCCGTGAATAGGTTATGATATGAAATGTTGACTTTCTGGAACACTGAAAATATTATGGGACTCCAACAAGAAGAAATGTCGTAATATTTGAAAGATCCACCAACAAGAAGAAATGTCGTAATATTTGAAGGATCCACCACCTCTGGCATTTGTAAAACCTTGGAATATTAGCGTCACACATTGTTTTACACAATTATAACGGGGAAAGGGAAACACAGGCAAAAACAAACAATTTAAAGCTAATTGATTTCACATCATTCAACAATTTAATTAAAAGAAAGAGATGAGATAAAACATATTAAACTGTACTTTTAGCAATAATTTGTGATAAAATTAATCTCACAGACAAAACAGACAGCATACCCTTAGAAAACCCTGCTCCAAGATGAAACCCATAACCATTGGCACCGCTGTAAAGACACCAATCTGGAATAGGAACTGCGCATTTAGGGCTGCACTTAAGGCTGTATTGTCTAGAATTTGTGCTCTATCTTGAACGGTTTCACCAACCCCAGATAATGCCTGTAAAAGGTTTATGCAAATTATAGAAGAGACCGTAAAAGAAGATAAACACTTTTTAACAGTTTTAAGATGATAAAGACCCAAGATCTTAAAGATGCTCGTAGATAAAGTCGTTACTTACCAAATACACCCTTCCATAAAGAAATGCATATACGGTCAGCACCGTCAACTGCAACACAGGTTTGTTGAAACTTGTGAGAATTGTACTCTAAAACAATTTATCTGATGAAGTTCCTCATTACTCAAATAAACACAGCAACCTTTCTAGCCACAGGCATGCCTAAACCTCCATCTCCCTCATACGTAACAAATCAAAATTATACAGAGAAGGAAGAAAGATTTAAGTTGTACAGTTTCATAACATTGCATGACAACTTACAAGGTAATGCAGGGAAGGGATGAGGGTTAGAAAAATATTCTTAGCTTCAGATAATGAGAAGGCACTAGGAAATCCGGTCCTTTCATTAGCTTAGGTCCTCCAATTAGTAACTAGGCATTGTAAAAATCATATTTGAAGACAAATGAAAAGTTGATTTAATCTTGAAGAAAGGTGTACAATTTTTTCTCTTTGCACCATGAAATTTGATTTTATATCCCGAATCAAAATAACATTACAGCAACTGAACCCAAGAGTAAGCTCCAATTCTTAGGCCCTCAGCACCAGAAATCCATGTAAACAGAAATGCTAGATAAATAGAAGAAAATATGGGCATAAAGATGCCTATGAAAATAAAATTTAATGATCATGCAGAAGAGGTCCTTCGCAATATCCTGTACATTATAAAGCAGTAACAGAGACCAACCACAAGTACAGATGGTATAAAGACCTAATTGTCTAAATCATCAACAAGAAACTAAAAAACTGGCTGACCATTGTACAAAAGTAGAATCCAACAGTTGTGAAGTAGAATGAGAGCATCCTGAAGAAGTCAAAGAGCTGCCCAAGCCTGTAAACATCCCTACTAAGAACTTGTTCACCATTGCCGCCAGCAACTTTGCCCTCAAATAGAGCAATTTGATTCAGCCCAACATCCCGTCCCTTGCCAACCTATACAACAAAATTCAGTTAATCCAACATCTCAGGCTCTCAGCATGTGCCTACCTCCAGTGGCCCCAAATAATACCTGAATGTACTCGTGGTGAGTTACATTTCCTTGTCGTAGAGTTGAATTGAAACCTGCATTATTTTCCACTCCAGTTATCAGAGATCAGTTGAAAGCAAATAAACTTCAACATTATATAAAACTGTCAAACAAGAGAAGCTACAAAAAGAATTAGTCATATAGCTACTTTAAAACATTATGCACCATCTGGATGCAATTTCATGATAAAGGATTCTCTTAACCAATCAAAAGGGAAACCATGCCCCAACAATGCCTAATTATAACTTCATGGGTAGGAATGGGAAGACTATATACAGATACCCATAACAGGCTTTTCCTTCTCTATGATAATAAATTATGTGATCACATCCAGCAACAGGTTAAAATTCTGAACCATAAGAGATCGCTCTTAGACTATGTTGCTCGGACTCTTCACTTTACGAGAAGTACACGTGTCGGACACTCGGATATGGGAGATCGGTATGGGAACCTTCTCGGATCCTTTAAGTCAAAAGAAAATTCTTTATATCATTAAAATCAAGAGAAGATCCTTTTTATCCACCCTAAAATCCACATTAAACTATCAAAATATGAGGTTCCAAAGTCAATTTGAAGTTTATAAGTTGGATTCATGTATTTCTTCTAAAATTTGGACGTCGTTTAGCCGTGTCACCGTATCCTAAATTTTTGAAAATGAAGGACTCACACTTGGATACATACCCGTACCCGACACTCATACCCGAGTCCGAACAGCATAGCTCTTAGCAACAACAAGCCCACAGAAGAAAATATCTACCAGCAGAGTAGCAATACCAGAATAGATATCTTCACTAATATTGATAACACGAGATGCCTTGCTGATACCACCTCTCGTGATATGGAAAACTCTATCAAAAACATCTGGATGACCATAATGCATACGGACCCTAATAATCAAGAAATTAGTGAAAGCAATTTATGATTTCCAATAATCAGTTTGATGAAATAAATAAGATTATATTTCTCTCAAACATCATTACAGAAAAAAAGTGACTCACTTCAGAGGACTTGCCAGAACACGCTGACCAAGAGTGACAAAACTAGATTCTTGATTTGACATGAACGAGGCTAAAGAAGATACACTGCATTAACAAGTTAAAGAGCTTGGTCATGTTGAAGAACAAGAAACATGAATAAAAAATATGTTATGTGAAAGTACCTTCCGGTAAATACATGCTCCCTGACCCCAAGGATTGTCGGTGGACGTATTCCATGATCACGATAAAATTCCTCAAGAAGATTTCTCATCTTCAGAGCTTCTTCAAAGTAATTATCCTGAGGAAATAAAATAAGGCAACAAAGAAACAATTCAAAAGAAAAGCACATGAAAAATGGAGGAAAATAACTGAAAATTATAAATGCAAAGAAAATACTCCCTCCGCCCCACAAAGATAGTCCCATATACTATTTCTATTCATCCCAAAAAGATAGTCCACTTACCATATTGAACATGTCTTTAATTTTTCATTTCCATATATGGCCCCTAATTAATTTGTCTTGTTATTACTCCGCATCAACTGCTTATGGATCGGAAGTATTTTCAACAATATTAACTATCATTTCTTAATCTGTGTGAAAATAACTATCGGACTATCTTTGTGGGAAGGGAGTAATAAACAAAAAAGAATGCGGAAGAGAAGCAAATGGCAACAACCAAGGCTTATCTGATAATGGGGACGTGACGCTTAACTTTTCCTTACTTCTCAACCAAACATTCTCCCAAAAAATCACTTTTAACAAAATCAATTCTCAAAAATCTAAATCATGATCACTTTAAGTCTCCAAGATCTTTGTTATGAGGGGGAAAAGAACATATAGTTGGTAACAAGAAATCAAAATCTGGGACACTTGCTAACCTGGTTCATGTCAATTGTCTGCACAGCATTTCCACGTGTGAAGATTACAGCATGATTCTGATTTTCAGGTTTGCCTTCACCTAGTTTGGGATTCCCAGGTAACTTTATCGAATATATTTCCTGCAATTTAGCATCTTGAAATTATATCCTATGACTAAGGGAACAAAACCATAACAGATAGCATACCGTAAGGAAATGAAAGAATTGATTCATATATACAATAGTGACAACTAGTAAACAAAGTATAAAAATAATCATCTAAGACGTCAGCTTAGTAGCTTTGTTGACCATGGCTGAATAATCTCTATTAGCTTCCTAAGCATAAAATAAATAATAAATGAAGGGACAAGTTAAAAACGTGTAACCTCGTAAAAAGCTAAAAAGCATAAAACATTTTTCACAATTGTGGACAGCCAAAGAAAGTTAGCCTATTTTTCCATTCAGGCAATTGCAACTAGTAGCATCACAAGATCATTTAAAATGAAAGAATCACATGACCAAATAATCTGTTAGTATCATTTAAAAGATCCTAAACTTCCATCAACACTTGTTAGAGACGCAATGCCAATAGCCTAAGATGGTTTAACCCTAAGTTGGCAAGCAGTAGGAAACCCAAATCCACTGCAAACCACTCCAATCCACACCAATCCAATTGGACGAAAACATAAACCTGAAACCATGTAGCAAAAACTCTCAAGGCTAGTACATATTCAAAATTACTGGATTTTCAAGAGTGAATAAACAGAAATATATGGCTTAAACCATAGAAAATTGCATAGCACATGTTCCAATAAATAGATATTACCCCTCATCCCTTTTCATTCTGAAATACACATCTAGCTTAAAAATTCAAGTAAACCATCATACTACACCAGTTCTTCCTTGTAGCATAAGATAAACAAAAATGCCAAGACAATCAAATGCAAAGATTTGTCCACAAAAACGACAACAACAACAATAATACCTTATCTTTCCCGTTAATGTCGGCTTTCACTAGTTTCGAGAAATATTCCTTGTGCACCTTCCCATCCTTCAGAGTTTCGACCTCATCGATGAAAGCAATTCGAAGAGCTTCATTCCTATAATGTTAATGTAGCGAGTGAAAAAATGAAAAAGTAAATAGAAAAATTTTAGAATTACCAAAAGAAGTAAACATTATAGGAAGAAAAATAGAAACAAAAATTTCCCAAAATAATTACCCCAATTCATATTGAATGTCTCCACTAACCTTCACTAGGCAATTTCAGAGCTACAATTACTAAGATCTACTCATTAGCTTTTTAAGTCCAAAGCTTTCCAAATGAAGCATCTTTTATAAGTTAATAATTAATATAAAGTGCTTCTCCATGACAATAAACCATTAGCATGAAGCCTTGGCAAAAATGTCAGCTTGATTCGAAGTTAGTCAACTACAACATTAATTTGAAATGATGAAGTAACGCATGCAATGAAGTTGATATCTGTGAGAACCTCTGCATTAGCAAAGCAATATCTGCAGCCTGGGGTTTACGCTCTTCCTTCTGCTTTCCATAAATCTGACATGTAACGACGTATGTGAACTTCAGATCTGCCTGAGCTCTTGCTTCAGGAGACAACTCAAAACCTTGAACATTTGCTGCTTCATTTGGCATAATACCTGCTTCGGTATCTAACATTCACACAAATTACTTGGAGTAGACATAACAAGCATAAAGCACAAGATTTATACACCAATAATGCAAACCTCCAGTCATTCGTTCCAGATAAGCTTGAAGAATCAGAGCTTTCCGATAGTACATCATCCCTCGAACTGCATATCTCGCATCAAGGTAACAGGTAAGGATGGGAATCATCACAAAAGCAAGAAAGAGAAAATTCTTTTTTATTATCTCTCCTTTTTGGAAGTTTCTAAATGATGTTCATTAAGCTACCAACAAAAGCATGGGAAAACCTCTGTGATTGTAGCATTAAAGGTGCTTGTAATTAACTATTTGACCTATGAAACTAGAAGGCAACCGAAACAGGCATATCTCAGTACCTGCTCAGACACTGGGTACATGAAACAGACGGTACGTGATTGTGCTAAAAGTAGAACATAATGATTTAGGGACACATTGATTAAGATATAACAGAGTAAATCCTTTCCTTTTCCCCCTCTCTATATTGTCTCCATCCTTTTCTTTAAATAAAATCATGATTCCTACGATGCAGGTCTTGTAATTAATTGGACAACTTCCTCCCATCTATTTATCCCTCTCTCCATTTCTCAAACAATTTTCCCTACTCCAGAATGTCATACGCCCACTTGTCTCTTGCCTACTTACAACAATTCTTCTTCACCACCCACCATCTCATTTGTGCATTGCTCGGATCACTGCTTGCCTAAATTTGGAGCTTAGTTTTTTCTTTGCAGTAGATTTAGGATGTTTTTCTTTCTCTTTCTTTTTCATTTTAGCTAAGACTGTCAGTAGCTACTTACTCTTCTTTCTGGCAGTTTTGAAGTGAATCTATATTATATAGCCAGAATGTTTGGAGATCAACAACAAAAATGTGATGCATTACAAGTAAGAACCTTATTTCACATCAAGCATACAACATAAAAATAATTAAAAAGTTCAGCACAATTGCTTCAATCTAGTTCCATTGTATGCATTAAATAGGAACAATACATAAAAATCAAAACATGCGCAACTGTACTTGCAACAGATGACTGAAACGTAGGAATCTGATCAATAAGAGATGACTTAAGACAGAAAACTCCAGAATAAGCCTTACCTGTCCTGGCCAATGTTTGTCCTCGATATGAAGCCCAAAACTGCAGTTCAAGCATATCATTAGGATTATCACGAAGCTCTGACTCTGTTACATTCTCATCACGCCCAATCCGATAAAGGAAGTTTTTCCATTCATCTGTGTTCGAAGAAAAAGGCTCAGGGAGTTATAGATCATCAGAGCTAAGCTTTTAACAGTGACTTGGCATGACAAGAAAATCATATATAACGGACACAATAAACCATTATATGATACCAAAGAGTCTGGCAAGATATCACATCTGTATACCAGAAATCAACAAAGAAAAGATGATGGAACCAACATAAGTGAATTGGCATATCACACAAGGAAAACATTGGCAAAATGCCATGTCAACATTGGAGTAATCCTTAGTGCAAAAGAGGAGAAAAAGTATATGCTATACAAAACTGGAAAGTAGAGTGAAATATTAAAGGAAACTTTAGAAAATAACATGAATGAGACAATGATGGAAAAATTCAAAATCAGAAAGTGACAAGTATTTAAAGAGAAATGCATCCAAAGGTACATATCACTAGACACGCCGCCAAAAGAATTTCACAAAACATAATTTCCTGGGTGGAAATATGTTAGCAAACAACAAGGATTTGCATGGAAGGGAAACGATAAACCAATAAATTTCATTCATGAGACAAACAAAAACTGAAGGATCAGAGCATTAATCCCAAACGCCATAGCGAAGGACAGAGAGTCATGTAGCTATATCTTCCACAGGAAAAAAATGTAAGAGAGTCACCACATGAAGCATTATACTTCAATCGGCTAAAGAAAAGCCAGCAGAAGATTTTGTTCCATACAAATTAAAGAAATGTAGGGACAAAATTTACTTAAAAACTTAAAAAAAATAACCGTACCTGGATATATTTTCTGGAGATAGAACAGTGTTGAAATGCCATCTTCATTTTTCTTATGGAGTTCATCCATGCTGTAAAGCACAATCTCAGAGTAATATGGAGTGAACACGCTGCAAAATCAATATGAAGCGTGAACAGATGTCATAATGTGTGATTTAAAACAAAACAATTGCAAGCCAAATATAGAAGACAATTACCTAAAGGATAACATCTCTCGAACAGGCTTGGCTACTGGCATCTCCATAAAAAGGGAATTAGTGAAGAATTCTAACCGCCGCCCAGCCTCAAGATTTTTAGGTATATTTGCAGCAGAATCTTTGAT
This sequence comes from Nyctanthes arbor-tristis, assembly GCA_963692815.1. Lineage (NCBI taxonomy): Eukaryota > Viridiplantae > Streptophyta > Magnoliopsida > Lamiales > Oleaceae > Nyctanthes > Nyctanthes arbor-tristis. The sequence continues at coordinate 24,010 of CAVNYN010210352.1, read as the reverse complement.
TGTTAGAAGTGAGTGTAGTCTACTCACTTGTGCCCTCTACACATGATTCATGTATTTTAGATTGTTAAAAGAGATGTTTATGCACAAACTTCAGAACTTTACTGTTAACTACGAACCAAGATCAGAAACAAGCTGAAAAGAGGGATCATTTAATTACTGATCTAACTAGAAATATAGAAGATGATTCATCAATAAAGCAAGCCCCGGACAGGTCCAGCAGAGACCCACTACCCACAACCTATTAGCTCAGACAAGCTAACAAATTTTAGAGAAATGCGTTGATGCAGTGGTGGTTCCTGTTTATTAATAATTGTGAGACAAAGTCCAGTCCTATCTTTCAATATGTATTAGTAAAAAAGATCCCTGTTTCTTGTGAAAAGATGGGAAGAAAAATAGGTAGATATTAGCATACCAATTCTGCATCTTTTGGCCACTTCAACTTTTGGAAAAGACGACCTTCATTCCTTGCCTTTGACAGCATATTCCATGTATGATAATTTTCTCTGACCATAAGCATAGCAGCCACAGTAAACATAGCTTGTTGACAATGGAAATATAGAACACCAGTTATGTCCAGACTTCTAAACAAACCTCATATTAATAGAAAGAACATCATGCCGCATAACATCATAAAGATCTTGAATGGCTTTCACAGCACCAGTTTCAAACTCGGGTGCTTGCTCATTTTTCTGCATAAAACATCAAACACTCAATTAGCGAGATGAAAGGGACAAAGTCCTTAATCGTCTTGAATGGTCAGAACTGACGAACTTGCTGCCTAAATCACTAAAATCAATCAGTGTTCTGAGTGGTGTTCAAGAAAACAAGGAAGATCAATATACGGGGATGTTGACTGTAGATAATGTTTTCCTGAAATGAGAACTAGTCAAACTTCAACCATATATTCTCCATAACAAGTCATTTTCATATTTCTCCACAATTTTATCCAGCTTCTTAACCACACATTCTCCCAAAGAATCACTTCTTACAGTCACTTTTCAGATGAGCTACACAAGACAAGTGCATAATGAATGCAACCAACACAATTTGAAGAAACTTTGCTAGTCTAATTTCATATCGAATTACAGCAAATAGAAAAATAATGCCAAAAATTTCTAATGCATTTGTGTGTCCTTTCAATTGGCAGCTCAATCATGAAATCTTCAGGTTTTAAGCACAATTTTCAATGAAATGATTTTTATTGTTTCAACACTGCATCACCTAAGAAGACAGTTAACATGTCTAACATCTGACCTCGTCTACACTAACCATCCATTGCATCGTGCAGTCTGGATTCTACACAGCTACATGCTCTGAATTTTGAGAACAGATTTATCATTCTCTTGATTTGGTCCAATTCAAGGGCTATTAGAGAAGGTCTGCTCAGAAAGTTCTCATAATTCAATGTACTCAGATTCCATTTAGAATCATATTTGTGTTGGAAAAGTCTAGAAACAGTATTATTAAAGAGTTCCCTATCCTATCCTTATTTTTCTAGGAAGGTCTTACAAGTCTATAAGCATTGAAGCCATCCACTTATTACCAGAGTTATTACCATAAAAAAATAAAAATAAACCATAAATTGATTCAATGTGGTGTTTTGCACTTGCGACAATTCTTCATATCTCTCCTTTTCCTCAACCTTTCTGTCTTCCTTTTTTTGGGTCTCTGGTTGTTCTACAATTCGTCTGTCCTAAATTCCAGTACATAGGAAAGAAAGGAAAAAATCAACACTTCCTAAATCGGAGTGCTCAGTTGACTTGCTCTGCAGCTTTAGGCCTCAAAACCTCTTCCATTGTTATTCCTTTATTTCAGAACGATTGTTTTTCAATATTTAAATCCTTCTAGTCCATTACGTTGCCCTTTAGCTCTCACATAATCTAGCCTGAAAATAATTGTCTTCTAGGAGAACAATTAAAAATACAATTGAGCAATGTTAAATTTTGATATAGGCATCGAAATTAAAATTAGAACATGACGAACCAGCATTCCCAGGAGTGCAGTAACTTTCTGTATTACTAGTGGCAGTTTATTCAGTTGAAAGTCAACATGCAGACTCCCATTCGCTATGCTTCCTTGAATATCTTCATATATTCTTTCAACCCTGACATGTAAAATGTAGATGATATTAGCTACATGATAATCACCAGCTTGAGTTGAAAATATAAATCTATAATCTCCACTGACCACTTCTTTCCTTCATTATTTACTTCATCATCCAATATGGATGTAAGGATAAACTTTATAGCATAGAAGCACTCCTCAACTGCATATTTCATGTACTCGTCCCTTGAGATCCTATCCCATAACTCTTCTTGCGAATCTACTCTTTCTACAGCCAGATCTTTTGCAACGAATATCTACACATTAAATAAAGCAAAAAGAGGTAATAATACAACAATAAGGTGGAAAGAAGTCAGTAACATATACATTACACTAAAGCCAGCAGTAACCATGAAGCGGAAGTTGTTCATATGTAAAAAGTTATAGGAAAACGACGCTCTTCCGATCTAGAAAAAGTGGCCACTGAACGAGGGGGAGGTTTCCAGAATTTTTAGGCATTTGAAGCAATTCCAATTCCCTGCATGCCATACAAGAATCAGATTAGCGCAACTGAGAAAATATAGTACACCCAATCAAAGACACCAGAACTTTGAAGGTTGCACTCACGAATTGGTTATATAATCTTCTTCCCTCAGGTTCTTTATGATTTCGTTCCAGAAGGGAGCAAATCGAGCAGCATCAAACTTACTCTTTTTCATTACCTTCAGTAAGACAGACACAATTTGATTTCAGAAAAAGCAATGTAATGCTTTAAAGATCACTTTCTTAATTCCTATATAATTTTAAAGGGAAAACATAATAAATTGTACTTCATCCACCATGTAAACAATAATTACAGGAGAAGTGATTGAAAACTTAAGTACTACTTAGTGGAAAATTATTCAGAGCCCCATAAAAATTGTGTTTAAGAGAGACAAGGACAAGAAAATTAAGTCTTCATGTTTGGTTGACTAAAAAATTACTCGTGTATTTTTACAGCAATATTGTAGGTAAGTTAAAGAGATCTGTGTCAATTACATTTAAAACTAACCACTCCATGCATAAACATCATTAGTAAAATATGGAATGAAAAATATTCAATGCACACTTGAAAGATGGAGTACTTCTCCACATAAGTTATAGCCAATTCAGCCTATAAACAGGAAAGCAGAAATTATCAAATTGAAACAGAATTGATATAGAGCTTGTTTGATTCTCATTATCTGGGGAAATTATAATGAGGAGAGAGGTAGAATATGTATTGGAAATGTAAAAATGTTTGAAATATGCAGTTGTAATTGAGCAGTTGTTCAATCAAATGTCAAATTAGTCGTAGGTAAAATTATAAATGAAGAGAATAATAAGGATCAAACAAGCTCATACTCAATTTGCGTAATAAGATATAGTCATTTGCGTATTAAGATATAGTCATTTGTGTATCCGTATACAAGATGTATTGCACTAATATTTAGAGAGTCCATTTATACTTCAAAATTCTCTTAGCATTTCAATGTGGCAACAGAAAATTCAGATCGCATGCATGAAAATCCAGCAGTCACATGGGAGCATGATTGCAAGTGCAATACAATGGAATAGAAGCCTCCCACAGATTAAAAAAAAAAAGTGAGTCTAAGATATTTGGAACAGGGACGATTGTTGTCATAGGAGGGACGTAAATTATTTTTAGGAGTTCCCATGTACCTAAAGAAATTAAATACTAGATGCCGTTGGCAATAGATCTTTGATTCACTTTCTAGTTCAGTTTCTTTTTCCTCGTGGAGATTAAGTGTGTAATTCATAAAACTTGAAAAGAAAGAGAAGAAAATATAAAGATGCCAGAAAAGAGCTCTCACAAGGCAAGGTTAAACTTACCTTACTTGGTGATTGGATAGAAGCCCTGCAACAGAAAGTTGAATTTTAGTAACATAAATGCAGGGCTGAGAGCAGATTTCGAGAATCCTAATGGGGAGTTTCTGGCAATCTTTTCTTGTGCACACGTGTGAATATGTGAGGGACTGGTTGCGATAGAGAAGGAAAGACCTTTCAGCGAGTGGTACATGGAGAGTATCCATAAAAGCCTCGGGAAACCTCTCAAAGTTTTTATGAACAGCATCTAAAGACCTAATCTGAAAATCATAGAGAAATATTTAATTCTTAAAACATGGAAATTGAAGTATCAGGAATCATTTCTATAGTACTGCATAACAGGTATTTTTCTATTCTGTAGGTATATATCCACATGTACATATCTTTGTGTGGGTATACATCTGTATTAATGCTCATTAATTTCCAATCAAAAAAAAAAAAAAGACACACTGACACTGTTAAGGGCTAAAATTAACCTCTCCGAGACGGTCTCTAGCACCCAGTAGGAAACCCAACACAGCAGATACAACAGTGTAGAAAATATGGATATCTAAGAGATAAATCTGCCAACATAAAAATGAAAGGGAAACATTAACTGAGAAAGAAACAAACAAAGAAGAGAAGGAACATAAATCAAAATCGAGAGCAGGTGTTCTTTCCTGAAGAAAAGGAAGTGTACTTACAGTGAACACAGGTGCCCATAAGCTGGCGATAGTTAGAGCATTATGGTTATCTACAAGTGAAACCAACATTTTTTTAATCAATAGGACAGTGATAATGCAGAAGTTGAAAAAACTCAAAGGATACAAGCTCAAAAAATTTCACGAAAATCCGAAGCAGTTAAGTGTCAACCATCTTGTAAGGAAGGTTAACTAATTGGCACTCGGATATCATGCATAAAAACAAATAAAATTGCTAATACCAAAACCACATATAAGGTTACCTGTATTACGAAAATTATCATAAAGGAAAATCGAAACTAGTATATTACTGTACCACTCCCTAAAGACAACCGATTCCATCTAACCATAATAAGAGCCCCATGTAAAGTTCCGATCTCTCGTGGCCTTTTATTACAATTAAAAAACACTTGTCGTTTTTTATCTCTTCACAAAATGCCAGAGAGTAGTCTCTAAGAAGCATCAGCTAAATGCCATGACATTTTCCTTCTACATTGTGAACATGAGGTTGTCGTCATGCATCTCATTACTAAATAGAAGAGTGAATTTTTTGAAAATATCAAATGGATGGCAATTTACTAAATAAGAAATAGAGCAAGAATAGTGAACTCATGTACAAATAAACTAACTAATAAACAACTAAATATTTATATGCTAACCAACACCGCCAGCACAATGCAAAAGATGCAAGTGCATGAATCCTAGCTTGGTTCATGAAAAGAGGGAACTCGCTAATAGGGCAAAAGAATGACAAAAGGCGACGAGTCCTCAGGTTCCTAAATAGAAGAAATAATGACAAATAAAAGAACAATAATTAACAAAAAATTCCTTCAAACTATACTGCAAACCCTCTGGAGCTTTAGCCCATATCCGTAACAATAAAATAGACACGATGTATCCCCAGGAAATGTGGATCAAGCACATCAAGGAAAATTCATAGCACTTCTCCACCATATAGTGCGAATTATCGCAGCCGGTACACAACTGGTCTACCAAACCTTTATAATTGTTACATGAAGATTGCACACCTCTCGTTAAAGAAGAAGCTTCTTTAGTATAAGAACATCCCAGCCACCTACTTGCTTTCACTTAATTTATCCTCAACTGATGTCACATTAGCAAATATCTGCATTTCTTATTTTATCCATCGTTGAATAGCCAAAAATCCAATACTTGATACAATAAAGTACAGCTGGTCTAATAATTATTTGGCCAGTGGCTTCTTTCAACTTGATACGTAGCAGTGATCGCATAGAATCTCTCTCTCTCTCTCTCTCTTACACACACACACACACAAAACTCTAGTAACATGCATTGTCTGGCTTATTTTTAGAGTTGCCGCCAACAACATTCAATACGCACCACACAATTGGTTTGTTTTAAGATAGCCATATCCCTACAGATTGTCCAGGCTACCAGGCCTAAGACAATTTCAAGCACGATTCATGTTTAGAACCCAGATATAAAGTACTAGCAGAACTCGTATACCACTCCTATCAGTGGGGGCCTGGCAATAAAATTATAATCAAAGAAAACACCCGCGAAGATGATTTTTTTTTTTTTTAAAGATTTGCAGATAGCTATGTGTTTTTTAATACCTATAGGGAGGAAACCTCCCTTATAGTCGATGGTTACCGGCCTTGAGTCCTAGTTTCCTAGAATATGTAATCAGTGAATAATGAAGACCAAAAAACTGCGTCTTGGATGCATCTCTAATTCAATCCCCACTAGTCCTTCGTGTTTGAACACATCATCACATTAATTCTTAATATTTTTATCTTCAAAATATAATCATCATATAGGAGTAAATTGAGACAAGGAATTCACAATTTTTTATATTCATAACGAGACAAGCAGTTAAATCATTTCATATGCAAACATGTCCAGTCATAACAGAACAACATAAATAAATAATAGAAGGATGGATGGATAGACAGATATTGCAATATGTCAAATGCCTCACGTTTTGACACAAGATCATGCCAAGAGTATTCCAAGATATCCATGTCCACTATGCGCCTTGTTGGTTCTACCAAAGGCCTAATCTGCAACATGAAGCAGACATGAAGTTCAGGGGGGAAAAGGCAAACTGAACATCACAATCAAGGCTACAAACCAAAAGAACAGGAAGTAAGTTTAAAATAAGGGTGTCACTTGCCAGTAGAAAGTAGGCAAAAGAAAATTTGGCTCCAAGAACAAAAAGCCAGAACACCGTATACCTGCATTTTCATAGATAGATATCAATGCAAAAAAGCAAGCACGATAACTTCTGGATCTAAGCCCATCTTAGATCTATTTCTATTTTAAAACAGAAATTGGTCAAACTTTGGTTTATACACATTTTACGGAACCAAACAAGTGCTACACAATTCTCCACCACTCATTTCTACTCATTCTATCTCCTATGGAACTAACTAGGGTAAACTGAAAAGATTGCACAAAAAATGTTCTAGAGCAAACATGCCTCCAAAAAATTATCAGTGGAATTATTGTAGAATGTATCATTTGTTGGCCACATTGGGAAGTAACTTATCCACAAGCTAACTGTAGTGGCAACCATGGCTGTAAGGTTACACCTTCGTACCCACACCACGAACAGCCAATTCCCAACAACCAGAACATACTGAAGTTCAAAGGCAAAGAATAACATTAAAGAAAAATGAAGCAATGATGCAATAGTGACAGTCAGCATCCAATTATGCTCTCCTTACTGATCCCCTACTGGATAAGAAAGGGTCAATAACTTGATTAAGACTGAAAAACCACTTAGTTACTATCAATACCTTGTAATCATCTCTCTCTAAATGTTCCCATATAGAGCTGGACACCTGTACTTAATGCGATGGTAATTGAATTAACACTTATATCTCAGAAATGCTCATAATGTTTGCAATTCTAACGTGCATTATTCTGAGTACTGTAGCTCTTAACATAGAAGGCAGTTAACTTTATACCCAATTGAAATTGGAAGCTAATTAATAATTATTTTCTTTTTTTTTTCCCTTCAGGTCGAGTCTATGGTCATCATCTGTATCACTGTATGTATTGTACTCGTAATGTCTGGAGATATAAGAGAAACCCTTGTTATCTCACTTTCTCTATTTTGTACCATTTCCTACTTATTTCTTCTTCTTATATCATAAATCCGACTAGGTATCGGAGTTTCAATTTAAATGAGTAGCTACATACATCAAATCCCTAGAATCTCCAAAATGACCCACCTGTTGCTCAAAACCAACCCATCCCCGTAAGCACAAAATCACCTTAGAGTCGACTGCACCTGCTGGGTATTGCTCTAAATCAAACAATATTTTTGTCCCGCAAATCAACGCCTAGCCATCAAGCTAGATCATGACATCTATAAGTGTGGAAAAATCAGTTGCTTAAAGTTAATGCTTATGGACTTGATGACCACTTTATTGATGGCACAAATGCCTGTTTACCTAAGGATCGCTACTTGAACTGCAATCTGCCATGGTTGATCCCCAATAAACTCTTTGGCAGTACTATAGTTGCCTTGTAATAAGCAAGTTTTATGCATTCATTTTCGAAAGTGAGATGTCTGAGATTGTAAGCTACAACTCTGTATAGAATTTGGCAAACTCTTTGCCAAATTTAAGCATCTAATTCTATGCCTTGATTAACTGAGCTTCAAACTCAACTGCATACTTTAAAGAAAGGAGGTATTTTCCTTTAGACTATATTCAGTAGATTAAAGCCTTTATAATAGTCTAGTTGCTATTCTAAAACCCGTTTTGCACAATGATCATTTGATACACATGTTTTGTGGATTCCATCACAAGTACAATGCTTTTTTACTGCTGTTAGCAATAGCCCTGATTTACCTAATACTAAGGAGATCCACTGTCTTTTCTTATAAACCTTCATTTTCCACATTCAATTCTCAGACGCGTTTGACTCATAAAATACCCAGATTAGTTTTCAGCCTAGTTAGGCAAACCTCAGGGTCTATCCAACAGGAACTATAAGCTTCTTCAACTTTATAAAATCAAAGGCCGCAATGTCAAATTTGTAATATAAAATAAAAAATAAAGAGTTGGGCTTGAAGCCTCTGTTTGTCGTCACAGGGTTAATCTCAACTATTGGTCTGAACCTCCCACGTACTTCAATAGAACTCTTGCTTTAACTAACGTTTGTCCCACTCAATCATAAAACTACAAACAATCAACATTTGGTATTCCACTTCAAACAATATTTATTTTCCCTTACTCGGTAGCTCTCATATTTTAAATGTAAAAACAGAAAATGGATTACCAAAAAGAGAATGATTAATTAAAAGAAATGGGAGGCAGTAAGGAACAGCAAAAGCTTTTTGAAGCATTTCCATTGTCCTTACTGGACAACCATGAGATAAGAGTAAACGGTTATCTTTATATTACCAGGCATCCACCAGAAAGTGGGACAGATGAAGTGCTTACTTTATAAAATCTGAAGCTCTTTCATACATGCCACGACCAACATAGTAATGTTCCTAAAACACAAGGAACGATTACACATTAACAAACTAAACAAACTAAAAACATCAACTTCAAACAAGTAAGAGTAATAAACTAAATGCAGAACATTTCAGCCTAAAATGTCAACCTGGTGAATCCACTTAAGAAAGCGAACTATGGGCCAATGATCCCACTGATTGGACAGACGGTGACATGCTGGTATGTGCATTAAGAAACTCAAAAATAGTTCCCCACCAGCATAGATGGCAAGAACTACCACATACGTTCTATAGATGATTGATTCGCCGTTTGGTTTATTCTTCTCTTCAAGAGCCTTACTGCAACAAGAAAATGTTAGTAAACCAAGTATGCATGTTATTTGCATGAGGACAAATCTACTAGAAGCAGAAGCAAAACAATTAGAGAAAGGGACAAAGGAAGAAGGCTATAAAACATAATAAAGAGTGAGATGCACCTACACGTAAAGGAAGCATATGAAAACTGAAGCTAAGCTGTAGCAAAGAAAACGGAGAAAAATCCTGGCAACAGCTAAGCGCCTTGACGTAGAATATGCACCATACATCATTATAATGTCCAGTGTACCTAGCAAGACACGAAAGCAAGAGTCCATAATTCAGCTACAAGTCGAAACGTATTCTATGTCATACTGTAAATACAAAACAAGTTGAACATCTACTCAGAGACTACTAGCATATATTACTTACTCTCTGCAAACTTCATCACGAAGTATGTTGGTCCAACACTGAGAACTTCTCTAATGGTCTTGGAGTCGAAATTTCCGTTGAATGCCAAGATGGTGAGACCCTGGAGTAGAAATTCTAAGAAATGTTAGAAGAATCCGGTATGAAGAGCACAAGGCAACAGCAGATTTTACCCATCACTATCACGGACAAGGTTATGACAAGCAAAAAATGAAATCCACAAGAAAATAGATCTAGCATGGAGAAATAACATATTCATATATTTGCCACATATACTTGAATTATCTAAAATGTTAAAACTTGAATGTAGTACTAATTGATAAATATATGTATTTAGAAAGTCAAACAAATTTCTTCACATTGTAATGATAAATGTAAAAACATATTAGTATTTGATAAGAAATAAGTTAAATTTTTAAATGTTTTTATATTTGAGAATCTTAAAGGTCATTTGTATGCTAATGAAGACTAGTTAAGTGAGTTAAGTTGTTACAGCATTTATGAACTATTGAGGTTATGAATGTATTACTTGGCAAATATATATATATATATATGTGTAATAGGAAAACTACAGTTATAAATGAGTACGACAGCTTTTTTGTCCCGCTAGCGAGACATGTTGGTGGTGGGAATCTCTCTCCAACCTTGGAGAGAATCAAAGATACAATTTTTTTCTATTTAAAAATTTTTCCTAATGGTAAGATATCGAATTCCATCCAATAAAATGTACAGGTTTCCCATGAATCATTAGAGGATCTCCAATGTAACGATGTCAAGGTGGAATACGGACAAATGGCAAAAAGGTGCTTATGCAGCACAATTAATTTTAGAAGTGTCTAGCGTAATGTCTAATTTTAAACATTACCATTAGTGTAATAAATATCTTTCCAATCACTTCATTTCTCCCAAACTCCCCCCCTACCCAGGTCCTAAAAGACTAGTAGTAATTTGCCACATGCACACGATGAACATTTTTGTGTTGAAATACTTCTTTGTCTTGATGTTAATGTCCTTTTCCAGACATGCACAATGCACATTGTTGCATTAAAGATGCTCTTAACTAATTACACGTTATACTTGCTTGATACATTTATTGAATCACTGCGGGTTGATAAGAACATGCTTGGATGCAAGTTTTCTATTTTATTTATTTATTTATTTTGTTATTGTTGTTGTTATTATTTTGGCTTACTACTACTTGTCACTAAATAAATAGATGATAATACACAACATGTCTTATATAACAAATTTAATACTTCCTCCGTCCCCCAGAGATTAGTCCTGCATACTATTTTCGTTCATCTCAAAAAGATAGTCCCCTTACCATATTAAGCAGGTCTTTACGCTTCGTTCTCTTCAACTTATTCTTTCACTACCAAAAAAACTCATCAATTCAAACTCACACCAACCACATATTCTTACTTTTTCACAATTCTTTATACTCTCTCTCTCAACTTTCCCACTACACATTTCAATTAATAATCTCTTTTCACCAAAAAAGCTAAAAACTAGCTAGAAAGAACAAGGTCTTAGTTTTTCATTTTCATATATGCCCCTTATTAATGTATCTTGTCATTATTACTCCATGTCAACTAACAATGCATTCAAAGTATTTTCAAACAATTATGAGATATATGGGTATACATAAAAAAGTACACGTGAAATTTAATTATTCAACTATATTAATTATCGTCTCTTAATTTGTGTGAAAATAACTACCAAACTATTTCCATAGGACAAAGGAAGTATTAATTTCATATATAGATAACGCAGTATGATACTTATATACATATATTCTTAGTACAATAAAATGTGCATTTTACAAGTTCAAAAAAACTAAAGAAAAACTAATCATGCTACCAATACAAGGGTTGGTAAAAATTAAATTGGCTTTTTTTAGTTGATAATTCCAAAAGATTTCAAAATTCAATCCGTGAATTTACTCTTCTTTTTATCAAAATTATAGTAGGTAATTGGCTACAGGCATTTTAAGAATAGAGAAAAAAACTAACTTTTAACATATTTTTAACACTTTAAAAAAAATGAAAAATAGCGTGCATGCAGTTCACTTTTGCTGTCAGAACGTTAAAACAGAATGACCAAAAGATACTAGCAACATATATAGAGAAGCACACAGCAAAACCGGGGACAATAGTTGTTACAAATAGCTTCATTGAAAAGGATTTTCTGACATTCAGCAAAGCCATTACAAATTCACATCAGACTTTATATATGCCCAATCATATAATAGTCACAGACCTGCAACTCTCTTCAGATCCATTCATTTGTGGCCATTAAAAGGCTCCCAAAAAAGAAATAAAAAAACAAAAAAAAAAAGAAAAGAAAAAGGTTTATTGGGGACAATTTATTGCAGGGATAAGACCTGAAAAGCTCCTCCTAACATATGCATGTAAGCAACAAAATGTACGGTGTTATACATTATTCTTGTGAAATGAAATAGAACACTCTAGTTAGGATCTTTACGGCCACTGTTCTCTTGAATTGGATGCTTTAAATATTGAGGAATTTGCTAAAATTGTCCATTTTTTAGATGACATTTCCAAACATAGACCCATTTTTTAGGTTCTCCAAAATTGTCTTTTTTATCATTTTTTGGACAAAATTACCCCCACACTAAAAATGAAATTCCATATAGAATCCCTCAAACTCTAAATACAATCCATATGAGGAAATTGCAAAAAATAGCCACTTTTCAAATGGTCTTTCCAAAACTAGATATGTTCAAACATTTTGGAAGATGATATTTTAAATTTTTTGGACAAAAATACCCTTAACTATAATGACATCTAGCAATATAGAATCGAATCTCAAACTGTGTCAAATGACATCCAACTCAGTTATATAGAACGATGCAATGATGCCGTGCAACTCTCTAGATTTTTACTGAAACTAACTATATAGCTAGACAGTTAATCTAGAATCAAATCCCAAACTATGTAGAATGAAATCCAACGGTATAGCTTATCAGTTCAGCTGTATAGAATGATGCAATGATGTCGTGCAACTGTCTGAAACTAAATATATAGCTAGACACTCAAAATGTCTAGAATAAGACACTCAAAATGTCTAGAATAAAGTGAATAGGGATAGAAACGATATTTTACTCAAAATTTGGCCATTTTTGTCCAAGTTATGAAAAGGGGACAATTTTGTCCTTACCATGTTAAATTTGGCCATTTTTGGAAATTCCACTTTAATATTTTGAATACATGCTGTGAACATATACCTCAATTTACATAGCATTGACTATTTACATGAATGGATAGGGTTGGAGTACAAGGACCAATATCTACCTAGACTTATATTAATATTGCAAACCTGAAACATCATGAAAAGGAATATCCACAGACGGTGAAAACTGTGATAAAGATGAAGAAATGTTCGGTGCTCAACGAAAGAAGTTTTTCCTCGTTGTTTGCCTCCATTAGATTTTAGAATATTCTGAAAGCCAAAACGGAAAGATTAGTTTACGTAGGATAAAAGTAAAATCTCCAAATTTATATACATGACAACAAACTTCCGATTTGTAATTTTGATCATCTGCAAAGCATTTACAGTAGACAAAACCATAAGCAGCAATAATAAAGTTGACTTGAAAGGCCTAACATATTTCATAGTTTCATTAACTAAATGATAAAAATTAATGGAAGCATAAACCCCAAATTTTGACGCCTCAAGTTTCTCTTGTACCAGGTCACTGCATCATAAATGATTAGAAAACAAAACTCATAACTACGAAATGAGATCGGAGACTGAATCAGGCATGGATAATAACTCAACACAAAAAGGTGTGGTGAAATGATTAACTGGAATCCTCTCCAACCGGGTAATACCGTTGGCAGCCATCAGTTACAAAGAAGGTCAAGAAGTTCTTCAAACTAAATCATTGCAGATCTAGGCATCTTAGCCAGAAACAGGTATTTTATTTCCTTTTTCCTCTCCTTTCTTTTCCTTGAAACAGCAAAAGGAGTCTCAGCATCTTCCTTTATATAACCTCCCAATAAAGACAAACCAAACTTGTATTCTACCATGTCGGATTGCCATCTACTGGAAGATACAATGCCATCAGATACTTTGCAACCATCAGGTAAAGAAAACTTCGTAGCCTATTCCTCCCAGAACACCTCTTGAATGAAAGCTTATTAAGCCTATGCAAGATAGATCCCAATCAAGCACCTAAGTTGTCCTCCTGCTAACCCTAGACTGGTGCAGTGAAAGCTATTTAAGGAACAAGCTGGTTACTGGGTATATATATCCTCTATATGCAAGATTAATTTGATTTTCAACCACAAACAGACCCATACAATCATCTACTCAGATTTCCTATTATGGGCCAAAAATAAATAAATAAATAAAGAGAAGAAAAAAAGAATTCTAGAAAAATTAACCTCTGAAGTCAATAACTAGAGGAAAATACGTAAAGGAAGCCTAGCTGTTTCTATTTTCTTGAAGATAGCCTTAAATAACTCAGAATATACCATTCTCATAATCTTATTCCTACTCCCGTCCAGTTCATCTCCCAGCTTCAGTATGTTAAAAATCTTGTGACCACTACAAACAGCCCATTTTCGAGATATGAGAAGCCGTTAAGGTCTAATTGGGGTTGATTTGACTCAACCTGAGGTCAGTGTTTACCTAGATGAGGGTCAATTTTAACTTTAACTTCAGTCACGTCTTTTGACAATCCCATTGATTAACTATACATTAAAGAGGAAGATCATTTACTATATCATCATTGAAGCAACAACTAGTTTAAATGGAGTGGCAAAAAGGACTCATGTAGTAAACCTAATCTATTGAAGACAATGCCTAGTCTGTTGTTGTATTAAGTACAAGGCCCTTTAAACCAAAAACCAGTAATGTATGTATTGTACTTCCACTGCCTGTCATAGAAAATCCATTTAGAAAAATCTTCTTTTTCTATAACAGATAAATAGCTTTCTGAATGAGCGATCCTGAAGATACACTAACTTTATGGTAGAGATTCAACAACCGTGATAAGATATGGATGTACTAATAATGGTTTCTAATTCCCACAAGTCCTTTAAAGTTTATCTTCGATAACCACAGACCTTAAAAACATATTGACAGACATTATCCTTCCATTTCAAGTTGCTTCGCATATCCCTTCAAAATTGTGTGATTGTAAGAAAAGTCTCCAAAAATGTTCTATAATTTACATCTTGAGAATACAGAAACAGAACTTTGCAGACCTTTGACCTGGGGGATGGCTTCAGAAAGAAGGATAAACTTGTGTTCCATGGCCAATTAAGTTCAAAGCAGCGCAGAGACCTGAAAAAAGAATTTTGTTTTTAGAAATCCTAAGGCATATAAATCATCCTACAACAAGATATATTTTACCAAAAATATTCATTAAAATCATCATAGTTTCTCCAGGCTGAATGAGCTGCTCGACCATTATCATTGTTTGAAGCTTCCTGTACAGCAGAGAATACTACGTAAAAGCTTCAATCTATTTATTTTCTTCCATGTAACTAAAGTAGCAAGCAGTTGTGAGCCTAACATCTGATATCTCAACACCGAACAACGCAGCTAATTTTCCATGAAGACTATCAAAAGTAAGAAAAATAAGATAAAGAAAATCACACTGAGACTTACCGCAGCAACAACATCGTAAAGGGGACGTATGACTTGATCAAGAAATGATACACCAGAGTTGGAGACACAACTGTTTGCTGGCTGTGCAACCTCCTGCTGTAATATATCTTCCAATTCCCTTCCCATCTGTTAATAGCATCCGTTGATTGATGGCATTTAATCAAGACTTTTGATCTCAAATTAACATCAGATGAAAGAAGAGATGCTGAAGAATATCGAGATATGAAAAAGAACAGAAAGCATTGACCCCACCAAAAATAATTAGAACTTATGAAATAAGGTTTTCTGTTTTCTTCCCTCTCAGCTTGTTTGTGGGCCAAGGTTCAATAATGTTGGGAAAATGTACATGGCTCTCAGCTACCTGGACGCCTCTCAATCTTTCCCATACAACTTTCATCGCTTCACACACAAAATGACATAGTATCCACAAAGTAACACGAACCAAAGCCACCACAAGTTATATCATCATATTTCATTTCATTTTAAAACACAAAAAGCCAATGCAGGGAGCAAATTAATTTCAGAGTTTAAGTGATGCAATAGAAACTTAAGAAAAAGAAGTAAAAAATTCTTAAAAATATGAAAAACCAAAGTTATCCAACCCCACTAGGCTACTAGGTTTTCTACTCAAGCCCAATAGAAAAATTAGACTTGTATCAGTAACAAAGCACAGAAAGGGAACCTACATGATGAAGTATGTAGCACAAGCATTCTGGAAGAAATCGGACGTTGGCGGCTTCACCCCATATTAAAAAGTACAGGGAAACATATAACAGCTTCCTCTCCTTGTTCACATCCTCCAAACTGCATATGATAAAAAACTGTTACTCAAGACTAAATGTTTATTTAGTCAGAACATAACCAAGGAATCATGCAAGTAATCCCAGTTAGCAGCCAAACAAAGGACTTCACAGTTCAATTATACATACTTGCTCCATACAGGTGGGATCCCCAGATAGTCACACCACTTGATGTAATTGTCAAGGGACTTCATGAATACCCTCTGCACGGCTCCTTCATCCAATATCTGGAGCAAATACAAATGGAAATATGAAATTACAAGAAATGAGAGCATTCCAGAGGCTCACTCTCTCCCAATTTGACTACCAAATTCTGCCTAAAAAGAGATGAACACTTCCCATCCTATTTATAGTTAGTGACTTGGACACTTTATATCCCTATAATGCCCTTCTGACTCTTCAACTACTCAACTGGGGTTCTAGCAGAGACAAATTTAATTAGCTGTAGGTTGGCTTTGTTAGAACATTTACAATCTATAAAAATATTAGTAGAGCTACAGAAATTCCAAAAGACATACTTTTTGTGTAATCTTTATGATTGATAAAGCATAGAGAGATCTATCAATCTTAACATGTAATATAATGCTATGACTAAATTTTGATCAAAATATATAGTCTCATAAAGGCGAAGGCAGGGATGCCATAAATGAATGGTTTACGCTGCCCAATTTAGATTACAAATCAGTAATATGTTAACTTTTGCTTACTAGCGAACAACGAACATCATTTCTCGTGTAACTACAGCCTGAACAGTATACTTCAACCTGCATGATTCACCATCCTCCCACTTCCCATAGAGCATTTCTATATTTCTGATCTCAAATAAATGAAGATGACCACATCGCAACATGGTGTAAAGAGATCAAGCAGGACATATTTTATATAATTTTATTCAGGATCTTTTCAGGTGATCTTATCAAAGTCTGACGAACATGCAAAGGGAAAGTAAAACATCAAGAAATACAAAAATCTTAATCAAGTCCAAGTACCACAGAGCAACAGATATGAAAAAGAAGGCAAACATTTAATGAGGAAAGGTTCTTTCCCATAAGCTACAAGTATATCCAATTGTCCAAAGTTGCCCCAAAAACTTTACAAAGTTGCATCCAGTATATGGCGTGAAACCTACCGGCTCAAGGTCTTCAGGGATACGAAGTCGGCTTTGTTCATTGGCAAGGAGGCTAACAACATTTTCTCTCTGATTAGAAACATTATCTTTCTGCCAAAGCAACCATGAACTATTAAAAAATATAAAAGAAAATAGAATACTAATAATAATGATAACAATAATTAAACAATCCACGCCATATAATAGGGTTGTTTATTTCCACTATGATTAGATGAAATTATAATTATAATGAATAATTATGATTAGATGTAATGCTATGCTAATCAACATGGCAACGTATACGGCGTTAATTCATAAGTTCAATTAAGTGCATGAATAAGTGATCCACCTAATCTATCATTCAATGTCATGTGGATGGGTGTTAAGAACCAATGATGATATATAACATTACTCTAACTGATAAGGTCGATATTTCACATGTCTCATGGAATGTGCAGATAACAAGTGAATAATAGTTGAAGGTAGTTGTGGGACCCAAAAAATTTGTAGTAGAGATTGATTCAAATTATAATGGTAAACAAACCCGTGAATAATGTTATGTTCCTGGTCTTTCAAATGTACAGGAATTTATGAGGCAAAGAAAGCTAAAATGATACCAGAAGGACTGCAAATGCTATTAATGTATGTTGACAAGTAAAATAGTGCTGACAAGGCCAGAAACAAGTTTCAAAATTTATACAGTTGAGACATTTTAATCCTAATAGTTTCCTTCTCTTATATTTGATCAAAGTCCAAGTAATTTCAACTCCATCATCTTTGTGCAGTTGATGTCCAGCTTTTTGAGAGGGTAATTTCACTCGTAATCTAACTTATCAGGTTAAATTCCTTGTCAACAAAATTCATATGATAAGAATTTTAATAAGAATGATATAATTTCAGAAGTCCGAAATGTAAATGTTCAGTTGCATGCATCCTCTTTGGGCAGTTGATGTCCAGCTTTTTGAGTTGGTAATTTCACTCATTGCCATCTAACTTATTAGGTTAAGCCGGTGGTGATTCTCACTATTGAGCCAATCATGTGAAGTTATAACGAAGAGAAAGGGAGAATGAGCGGTGGAGATTTGAAGAGGTTTAACATGTGTGTTTGTAATTAAGTACTTGTCTAATCAAGGAGTAGGTGGAAGTTATAATTTCTCCATAATTTGAGGCAATAATGGGAATCAAACATTGTGTAAGTTCCTCATCAACAAAATCCAGCTGATAAGAATTTTAATGAGTTTGATATGAAGTCTTAAATCTAACTGTCAATCCAATCCAGTTTAACGTATAACAAAATTCTTGCTTTTTTTGGGCATTTGTAGGATATTATTATCTACGATATCAAAAGATGAAGTGAAACTAACATCATTCTAGAAATTAACAATCTAGAATTAACTTCAATGAAGTCCAAGGGGAAATCAGAAGAAAGACAATTTCAACATTCAGGCAATTGAAAACTAACTACAGGCTAACCTGAAAACCGAAAGTGTATTGAAGAAAATCAAACAAATCCAAAGCCCTTGCAGGTGGCACCGAAAAATTTCCTGGCAATTTTGGTAGGCCCCTGAAGTACTTTATAGCTGAACTTGCAGCCCGTACCTGATATTTGACAAAGCCAGTCAACAATCTATTGCAGTAGCAAGGCAGGAAAAAAGGCAAAATATGACGAAAGAATTTAAGTACCTCAGCGAAGGACATAATGGCATTTGTTGTACTAGAAGCATCCAGAGGAATGATATTATAGGGCACTAAATCTTCTGTCATGGCTGCATCCAACGACATCATACGTCTCAGCTGCAATGAAGGGCAACCGTAAGGACAAGAGTCATTGCTTTGGAAATTCCCAAGCATGGCAAAATAAATCACATAAAAATCAGAACTAGAAGCACTGTATTTGGCAGAAAACACAATAAGTGCAAACAATATGACTCATAATAAACAATGCAAAACCTCTTCAGGAATTAATCTGTCAGCTTCCTCAGGAGAAATATCTCTTGGTCAGCTGGTCTAAAACGTTCCCAAGAACTTTAAGCGTCGCCAAAACTCTCTTTCTTGTCAATGTTTTACGCTCCAGTCTAACAAGATAAAGAGAAACAATTGACATTTTAAGAAAATGGAAGCTAAAACATGAAGATAACACAAGATATTTTGAGAATACAATGTAAAAAATGAAGTAGGAGAGGTTAAGCATGAAGAAGTCAACACATTCAAAGGTATGTTCCAAAAGATATCATATCAAGGAGTACAATCCATATATCATTACTTGATTCAAATTAATTATTTGTTTTAGTTGATTGTTTAGTCTTAACTGAAGATTATTTGTTTTGTTTTATGCAAAGTCTTTGTTCAAATTAGTTGTATTGAAAGTTGTTCAGTCAAAAAGGTCTAACAATTCTCCTAGATTAGTTTATTTGAAGTTTTAAGCTCTCTAAGAGTCATTTGAATTGTCTTCCTTAAAAAAAGGGTTGAATTGTCTATGAGTCATTGTTCGCTATAAAGGTGTATACGAATTGGGGACGAAAGTAAGATGTTTTTGGATTAAATATATCATATTTTACACCCTTTTGTTCTACTTGTTGAAGGTTTTCTTCCAGTATTTTTCCTTAAAGACGGGTGGAATTCAATGGTGATTGAACAATCTAATTATGACTTGGAGCAATTGGCATCACACCCAGTTGGCAATTATCGCAGATTAATGGCAGGAAAACGAGAAAATTTAGCTACTCAGGGAGTTAACAGGGAAGAGTTTTAGAATTCACAGCAACAATTAGCCCTTAAAGCTGGCTGACCTATTAGATGTTATTCATCCCTTCTAAGGCAGAGCAAAAGGGGAGAGCAATCTGTAAACAGAAAAGAAAATCGAGAACTCAACCTGACTTCGAACAGATTCTACCAGTAGCATATGAATATTCATATGAGGAAAGAAATGCAATTCCTTTTTGGGAGACAAAATAGATTTAACCATGCACACGACCCAGATTACTGTTATGCTGGCTCTTATTTGTGAATTTTGGTTTAAACAATATGTTTTATGTTGAATGTGTTTCAATCTAGTTTACAGTTAAAGCGTGTTAATGGATTATTCTGTTTTCACTTATCAATATCGTGGTTGTGTGATGGTACTTTGAACTTAGTTGATTGGTGTCTACACTATAAAAGGGGAAAAAGAAAGCAGACGACCCAAAGTCACATATCAAGTTGAAAGCCTCTGAATTTAATGTCAAAAAGAATCTTTGAGTTCATTAGTTTCCATAAAACAAGGTCAAAGTTGGTAGCAATAAAATTGAAGGGCTATGCCTCTTGGGGTAACAAGTTGAAATGACAAGTCTCAAATCTGGAAAAGACAAAATCCAGAGCTGGCTAAAGGTGCAACGGATTATTAAAAGCCAAATTTTCCATTATGAGGGTATTCCTTTTTAGCAATATCAGTCTCTTCAGCAAGTAGCTCAGACTGTGCAATATGCAAATGACTTTTTCAAAACAAAAACTTGAGTGCAACTAGTGGAGATCGACGTTCATGTGATACACCATTATTTGATGGGCATAAAGCTAACTATTCCAAATTTTGTCAATGTTAAGAAAACTGATCAGTTGAATAGGAAAATCAAGGAATAGGCCAGAAAACTGGTTAGGTTATGCTTTGGCGCTGACCTTTGAAAAACCCGGCAAAAAATACATCAAGCCTGTGCACGGTGATTTAACCTTGAACCAATCCAGCAGAATCCAGTTTTCCCAACTGAACTAGTTTGACATGTAACTGAGGAAGAGATAGAGAGAGAGAGAGAGAGTCTTTCTTCATGATGTCTAAATTTCAGATCTGGAATTCCTCCAGGGTTTGTTTTATATCACACTTTATACAGCTGTTGTTCTATGTTTTAAGGTTTTCTTCTAGTAATATTTCTTAAAGAAGTCTGGACCCAGCAGTGATGGAGATTTGGAGGATCTAATTGGACCTTACATTATTGATTAAACATTTAGAGGGGGAAAAAACCCAATAAGATGAAGATGAGCGACATTCAAATGGTTATCTTCTTTTTGTACAACCAGCCCCATTGAAAGGATTTCTCAAGGACCAATGAAGTAAACTGCAGGTCATGGTGCACAAACAATCTATTCCTCCTTCTAAGCTATTGGAGATGGAATCTATTTTGCACGTTTATGTCTATCCACACAATCCTTCTCTAACCTACAGGATATAAAATAAAGAATATCTTTGCAGCATCAACCCTGAGCAAGTATTTCCATTGCTGACAAAGCACCCGGAAGATGATGGCAGAGATTGGAAGACATTGTGGAGAAGTTAAGTAGTGCAATATAAGGTAAAATTTTGAAACTAACAACACAGTCCTAACCATAGAAGGAAAGAAACTTCAGTGCACTATATCATGAGAAGACAAAGCAGAAGAGGCAACATATCCTTACAGAAAATTAGCAGAGGTTTTCCTAGCACCAGAAGAAAGCACAATAAATGAAATGAAATACTGAAAATGTTAAATGAAAAATTCAAATAACGAGCAAAGAAAGGTTTAATTTGCAAAGAGAAAAAATGGGGTTTAAGAACATACTCTCCAAGGTTACCACTAACGACACCAGACTCCCGTAACTTTAGTTCCTCTTCCCGCAGCTTATCTATATTATGCTTCTCTCTATAAAGCTTATAAAATTCTCGTAATCGTGTGATGTCCTGGCTCCTATCAATGGCTCCACCCTCCCTCTTTGCTAACTTTTGCTGCAAATTTTGATAATCACATTGAACATGAGAAACTAGCAGAAAATCTAGAAATATTAAGTGCAGCCACATAATTTTTTATGGTGAAAAGCTGGAGATGCATGCGTGCTACCAGAATGTGAACCATTTGAACCACCGAAATTGTCAAATTAACTTAAGGAAAAAAATTCTTGTAATATGGATGTGCAAATGCATCACGCATGCATGACTACAGTGTTACAATTGTCAGTAACCACATTTCTTGTTGATGCGCAAACATAACTCATAATTCATGGTCATCTCATCATTCTCATCTAAAAAGATACCTTGATTACGGACATCAAACCAGTCTTGAACTGTAATACACCCCTTCCCTCACTATCTGGGTCCAGATTTTGAGCCAAGGAATATGCATGCTCACATACTGCAACAAGAAAGAAAGCAAAAACCCATAGTTAAGATTGCAGGTAAATAAGAGCAGCCACCAATACATATAATAAGATCCGGTAATTATGCAACTGGAGCACCTCACCTGCGTGAAACACATACAACTTTTTCCATCATTTCAAATTCATAAGGCTTCTCTAACAGCAATAGTGTGATACATTTTATCACATTGCATCAATGCTAACCAGTCTTGCATTGCAATAGCACATTTGGTTTTCCACAAAGAGGCACCAAAAAACTTTCCAAGATCAAATCATGTAAGCAGTTGTGGTCTTGTTTGTGTTTTTGTTCTCTTTTTGTTGTCTAAGTGGGCATAGAAATAGATTTCGGATTACGATTCTAATTCTTTACGTTATTCCTATGTTAGCTATGAGCCTATGACCATGGGGCATGCTCTTCCTGAGTAACAAAGATGCCCATTGTGCAAGAGAAACTCAAAAGTAAAAACCACGGTTATGAGCCTATGACCATGGGGCATGCTCTTCCTGAGTAACAAAGATGCCCATTGTGCAAGAGAAACTCAAAAGTAAAAACCACGGTTATGTGCGGTAAAAGGGTATTCACAGGTGAGAATAGATCAAAAGAACTCTATAAGCCCATATAAATTTGACTTTACCCTTTCCATTTCCAGGTTACAAGTCGGGTTCAAATAAAAAACATCTACATAGTTGTTTGAGTTAAACTATTACACAAACGAAAAGTGGAAACCATTCAACTGTGAGAGGTTAGACAGCATATGAAATTCTTAAAAAAAGTTTAGCCCTGTCTCGGTTAGTTACTTGTCTGAAGAGCATGTATTGGTTAAGACATCTCCCTTCCCTTGAACATATAAAAAAAGTGAACCATAATTTGTTAGCTTCTCATGCACAGTTGAGCACATCATGGGCAGAAATTGAGTCCTGCTGGAACTTATTTTTGATAATGCGAATCTACTGTGATGAGCTTCTCCCCCTTTGATTAGAGGATTTCAGAATGGTAAACTCCTTACTGCTTTTTCTGTCGCTGTGACTGTTAGATGCTTATCCAAAGTAGTTTCATTTTCAGGTGATTTTAGAACAATGTATATTAACTATGTACACCGCCTGTTATTGATCGCTCTCGTCCTTTTGAAGTACCTACTAAAACCTGAGCTATAATGGACCTCAAAACTATATATAAAAAAAATCAGAAGACATCAACTCACTTCTAGAAAGTGGAAAGAAATAAAACTCAAATAGAGCACGTACGGATTCTGGAAACACTTGGATCATCATCTTGAATCTCATCTGCAGCTCTCAAAATGTCATCTATATCCTTGTTCGCAAGTGAGGACGGAACATTTGCAGCGAGGCCAGTATCAGGTCTTCCATAAAGACCTCCACCTGTCCTTTCTCTCCGAAGTGCTGCACGCACTAGCCGCTCCCATGAGTCCTCGACTCTAGACATCTCCTATACTTTGACCAATGAAGAAAAAAGTATGTTCACCAAGGGAATCCATAAACATGCCATTTTATTCAAATTGCCCACAAAACTTCAAGAAAAATTTATAAACTGGTTAAA
>CAVNYN010210344.1:0-10501 GCA_963692815.1 Nyctanthes arbor-tristis | reverse complement strand
TCAGGTGTAACATCCCACGTTTCAACGTTTACTTTGATAGGGAAAATGATAATTAACTTCAGAAAATTTTGTAAAAATTTCCTTGCAAATAGCAAGACTCATCGTAATTTACCCTAAATCCAAACAACTTGATCTATTATGTGCGTCGACTAAGCCAGATTGGACTCAGTATACGGAACTCGACTACCTATAGAAGATACCTACGTCGCATATTGTGGATATTTTCTATTGGCAATTTGGATCCCGATACGCTTCAGTGGAAATCATTGTGATGTATTTGAATTAGTTTCCAATAGTTTCAATCACAATTCGGTTTAAGTTTACAATTTCACATTTATTTTAACTCTTTTTTTTTTTTCATTGCATGTTTATTTTAATTTCTAACTTCAAATATGTTTAAAAACCCCCCCCCCCCCAACCAAAGAAAAAAAAAAAACCTTTATATTTGTTAAAGGAAAATGAAAAGAATCAGTTTTCTTTTACAAAACTTAAGAGGACGAAGGATTCCAGAAAATATGTCCATGAAATTGAATGATTGGACACACTCGCCCATATTGAAACTTGCGCTTGATTGCCATAAATCTCTCTCTTTCACAAGCACATGGTAACTCCTCCGAAAATTAGTAAGTATATGGAAATTTGATCTCCTCTAGGACATTTAGCAGAATTATATCATCAGATGTGAAAAAAGCACTAGTAGTTTTTAAAAACTATTGGCGTTGTATGCCGCCATATACATAAAAGAAAGCACTAATGATTTTAATAATTTTTATTATATTGATTGATGCTGAATGGTTGTCTTTGCGAGCACAAAGATGCATTACCTTCAATAATTTTATTTGAATAAAATAGATGTGGTTGATTACTATACACACACATATATTTATAATAATAATTAAGTGCTGGGTTAATTTTTCCATCTTAAAATTGGCACCCTAAGGGAATTAAGAATATGATATCATGATGATGTTAAGCTGATCCAAATTATTATTATTTTTTTTGAAATTTTCAAATGACCTTAATCTAAATCCCTTTTTTAAAAAAAATTTCAGAATTCTGATTATTACTCTTAAATCTCTATCAATTCCGGTAATTTACCCTTATGCATTTCCCTATAAAATGAGTGATTTTATATCTTTCAATATTGCATAGTAATTTTTAATAATTTATTTATATGCCCATCTTAATCTTTTTTCCCCAATTTTTAGAATTTTGTTTATCACATCTTTAAAATCCAAATCCTTTTTTTTTTTTTAATTTTTTAGAATTTTAATTATTACTCTAAAATCTCTATCCGAGTTAATTTCACAAAAGGTCCCTCCTTTGGGTTAAAAATCAATTAGATCTTAACTTTTTTCACTTCCTTGGGTCCCCAACTTTTCATAAATACACACGAAAGGTCCTTTGTTCAACTATTTGGTCAATTTAAAAAAAAAAATAACGATTATACCCTTAATTTATTAACTTTAAAAATAAAATATTTAAAAATAATAAAAAATTGAAAAAAAAAGGAAAAAACCCATTTCCACCCGTTCCCCACCCTTCACCTCACCTTCCTCAAAGAACTGCTGAAAACAGCAGTTTTCCGATGGCCAAAATAGGGGCTGAACCCCCTTCATTTGCTGTCGGAAGCAGCCTGTTTCGAGCAACATTTTGGGGTAGTGAACAGCAAATTGGGGGGATTCACTCCCCCAAAATGCTGCCATTTTTGGCAGCAATAGGGTGATCCTCTCCCAAAAAAGCTCAGAAACGACAACATTTTGTTGCCATTTTGGGGGGGGGGGGAGGGTTTTCCCATCTTTTTGCTGCACGAAACGGCAGCAAAGGGGTGATCCCGGAAATGCTACAAAGGGGTGATTCACTCCCCCAAAATGCTGCCAGGGGTGATCAAAAAAGCAAATGCTTTTATTTCTAACAGCATTTTTGGTGGGGTGAATCCCCCCTTGCTGTTGGAAACGACCAGTCGCATTTTAGGGATGGATTCACCTCCAATTTTTACTGCTATTTCCAGCAGCAAAAATATTCCCTAGCTATTTTTAAGAACATTTTCGAGGGCGAATCCCCTCCATTTGCTGCCAGAAACAGCCTGTTTCCAGTAGCAAATGGGGGTTAGGGTGAGATTTTTCTCTTTTTTTATTATTTTTAATTATTTTTAAAGGTAATAAACTAAGGGTATAATCGTCATTTCCTTAAAAAATTGACCGAATAGTGAAAAAATAGACTTTTGTGCATATCTATGAAAAGTTGGGGACCTAGGGGAGTACAAAAAAGTTTGGGGAGCTAATTGATTCTTAACCCAGAGATTGGGGACCTTTTGTAAAATTAACCCTCTCTATCCATTCTAGTAATCTACCTTTATATATTTTCCTACAAAATCGGAGATTTTGCATCTTTTAGTTTGCATGGTAATTTTTAATCTATTTATTTGCTCTCCTTAATCTTTTTTTTTTTCAAATTTTCAAAATGTTTTTTGTTATATTTTTTAATTTTGTATAGTAATTTTTAATCGTTTCCGAGTTATTAAGGCGGAAATTTTGGCCGTTAGAGATACTTTAAATTTTGTTTAACTAAGTAAGTGTCTCAATCAAATTCTAATTATTTGTCTCTTTCCCTGCGTTTAACTGGGTAAGTGCAGCGATTAAATTCGTAATTATCTATTTCCTTTTATTATTTTATTTTTTGTTTTCTAAATATCACACACATATATTGGCCAACAATCGATCAATTAACATAAAACATCAATTTTTGAAGCAGCTGCATGTATTTTTCTTTTAGTTAATTTTTAGTTTGAGTGATTTGGTCAATGAACATATATCACTTTTATTTCTTATCGTTTAATTAATTGTTTTCTTTAATTGGTTTTAGAAATGTATATATTTTTCCCATACAATGCATGGGTAGATTAGGTTTTTTTATTTTTGTTATAGAAGCAATATGGTTTTAATAATGTAGAGACTGTTGTAATTGTGAAAATTTAAGAATATGGGCTCCATAGCCCATAGCGGCCTCAGTTTTTCTTTCTATTGAGTCAGATCGGAAGTCTGACTCAGTCATAGCATGACATGATTGATTTCTATTGATAGTCGGGCTCTATACATAGAATTCAATCTGACTCTGTAGAAATCAGCATTGCGATCTTCATAATGTTATTTCTATAGAAAAATTTATATGACTAGTATTGACTAAAAAGTGAGGTAATGGGTTAAAAATAATAAAATCTTACCATCCATCAACTGTATGTAAATAAGCACTGGATCAGCACGATTGCATATCTCTGCTACCCAATTACAACTGGAAAGCTTTTATGAGAGGCCTCTCTCTAGTCTCCACCTCCCAGTAAGGGACATCGAAATTCAGTGCTTCAATAAGAATTTACTTTGTGCAGTGTTTTGATTCTCAATTATAATATTAATTACTCACTCAATGACACTTGTACAAATAATGAGAATCAAACGCAATAGAAAGGTAAATTTTTCTTTATTTTTCAGTCGAACTTCATTTAATGATCATTGACTAAAATAATAATTGTGATTAGGTTAACTAAATAAGAGCATCCAAATTGGTAGTGTTAAATTAAGTCGTTAGTGGAGTTATTATATTGGCTATGTTAAAAAGGTTGTTAAAAGAATCAATTTTTGGATGATTGTTAAATTTGTTGTTAACTTTAACAACAATTTTAACAACTTTTGATCCATTTAGTTAGATTTATAAAAATAATTTATAAAGGAAATTTATAATGAATGAAAATAAGTGGTGGAGATTTAATTGAAATTTAAAATGTGTTGTGATTGTTGAATAGTTGTCAAATTAATAATCAAATCATAGTAGGTGAATTTATAAATTGTAAAAATAAAGAGTACCAAACAAGCTCTTTATTATAATTTAATGCTTTTGAAAAATTCTTTTCTATTTATTTAATATAGTTTGACCAATAGCTTTTGAAAATAATAGGGCTCACCTAGAGTTGAATATATTTTAATGATTTTGTTTAACACATTCAATGTGACACTTTAAGAGTTGTTAAATTTAACTTATATATGTGACATTTAACAACTTTAAATACACTTTTTGCTTATATGGATAGCTAAGTTTAACAACACCAATGTGGATGCTCTAAGATTATGCCCCCAAAAAAAAAGAAGAAGAAAAGAAAAGAAAATGAAGAGATTGTGTTATTAAAAGAACAAATAAAACTCTTCAATTTAAAAATGAGCCCCTATATTTGGGATAGTGGCAGAATGAAACAAGCTTATATAATTGTAACAGATGGAATATTAAGTGATGAAGATTTAATGAGTGTTTAAAATGTGTTATCGTAATTGAATCGAATATAGAAGTTAAATCAATGATAAGTAAAGAATAATGCTATTTATCTCTATCTCATGCATCAATGTAGTACCATTAAATGATAAGCCAAAATGTAAAGATATATTATATATTTATGTGGACTTGTAATTTAATGCAATATAGACATAGTGGTCACATCAGTGGTGATGAGTACACTATTCTAAGGGCCCAATAATTTGGATTATTTGATACTCTCTCCATTCCAAAAAGATATTATTCCTTCTTTTTTTTTTGTCGGTCCCAAATTATTTTCCATTTTTCTAAGTTAATTTTTTAGTTTTCTGATACACCTTCATTTATTGTGCATAGTAATCATCAGTAAAGAATAACTAAAGTAAAATACTAAATAAAATCAAGAGTATATTAAAAATATATTATTAAATTGTACATTTTCAATAAAATTAAATAATGTTTTCTTAATTTATATGAAAAAAAGAGGAATATCTTTTTGAAATGGAAGGAATAATTACTTTTATGAAAATGATTTTTCGAGAAAATGTATAGTTAAAAAGTAAAGAAAAGTTACGAAATTGCGTGTAATATTATTTTAATATATGAATGTGTAGTTGGAAACGAATTTGAATGAAAATTGATTTTGGGAAAATTTATTCCACAAAAGGCTTAAATAAAATTATAATTGAAAAGAAAAGAAAAGCTTCTTAGTTATTACTAATACTAGTTGTATGCCTGTGCGTTGCACGAAATAGAATAATTAGCAAAAAAAATATTTAGTAATTTGAAAAACTAAATAATATAATTTTATTGCGTACTACTCACTCATATACATATGTTACTAATATACATAAATATAATCAAATTGAAACGCATAATATTTTCACTTACCACAAAACTAATTAAATTGTCATTCATTGAAAAATACTATTAAGCAATAAAGAGAATGGGGAATTTTTACAAAATTAATTTCATATTGAATATGAAAACTAAGAAACTATAAAAAAGAGAGGATATGAAATTTATACAACTCTAAAATTACCCTACACACATCCTTATTTAATAAGATGTGGATGATATTCACTTATCAGAATGAATTATTTTCCGCATTTGTTATCCACCATATATTATTGGAAAATTTATTTTTCGCATTTCCTCATCACTATTCACTAAATATATTCTAAAAAATTTAAAGTATATAGTCTCCTATTACAAAGTTTCCAATTACAAAAGATCCAAGTTAACCAATATTATAATAAAAGATAAATTCTATATAATTTATCATTTACACATAAAATTAATTTTTAACTAATTTCCATTCTAAAAAAGAATTAAAAGAATTTTTTATTTTTATTCTAAATCAATATCTTTAAATATAATTACTATCATATATTCTCAAATTAAATTTTCACCAATATATAAGTTTATAGAGAAAAACAAATAATAAATTAGGTAACGTACTAAACATATAGCCGTATACTCTGTGACGTGTAGTTTACTATATTAAATTAAAGTAAAAGTTTTGAAGCTAATTTAATTTTACTTTACTATTATATCATCAATCTCACGAGTAAATATTTAATTGAAATAAGAAAAAATCTCAATAGCCCAATACTTGAAATGTGTCTATCTACTGTCAGAATATTGAAGAAATATTAAATCTTTGAAAAAAGCCTAAAAACTAATAGAATATTTATAACAAATATTAATGGATAACAAATAGTATATTATATATAGAATAAAAAAATATATAGCTCTTCCGATCTATTATAAAATAAAATAATAGCAAAATTGAACTAATGAATAAATATATAAGTATTACTTTTTTCTCAAGAGAATGGAAAATTATTATTGTTAATATTATAAAATAAAAAGATAAAAGAAGCATATAAAAGTAGGATTGTGGTTTTAGAAGGAAAACTTGCAT
This sequence comes from Nyctanthes arbor-tristis, assembly GCA_963692815.1. Taxonomy (NCBI): domain Eukaryota; kingdom Viridiplantae; phylum Streptophyta; class Magnoliopsida; order Lamiales; family Oleaceae; genus Nyctanthes; species Nyctanthes arbor-tristis. Next base: position 4,275 of record CAVNYN010210344.1, on the reverse strand, counting down.
ATGACTACTATCTTACTTTAATATATATATATATAAGATAAGAGTATGAAGCACCACCAAAATATGGTTGGTTTTCTATTAACCAATCTATTTTGAGTTCTTTGTGGCATATACCCCTTGCGTATGTTCGTAGTTATATGTATGAGTAAGGTTGTCGACTAGATTAGGGCTTATTCATGAATATATTGGACTCAACACACTGTTAATTCCATTTGTGGCTAATTTTCTGAACCAACCGTAGTGCATTAGCCTCCTTTTTGCATCTTGCTCTTTCAATTAGGTCAATTTGTTTGAATTGATCATGTAGAAGTCAGTATTTAAAGGCTTTCCTTCAGACCGTTGATTCCTGATGACTTTGTGAATTTAGTTTAAGATTCTCCATGCCAAATTAATTATTTTTAAATTCTAACTATACAGTGACGATGTAATGCCTAGGTGTTAGAAAAAAAAAAAAAAAAAAAAAAGGTAATGCTCAGGCATGTACAACTGATGGGGGTTAATAAATGCATACCATTATACATAACATTTTCTTCAAAAATCATTCTCCTCAACATTGGGTGCTAACCCATGCCGTGACTCCATAACGATATAAAAATCCTTCAAAAAAGTGGATTTTTCTCCAAATCTCATCCGTAGAGGAAGGATGACATAATTTTTTTTTAAATTAAAAAAATCATTTTTTACCATATATGTGTGCAACATTAACAACGTTCTAAAAAGCTCGTCTATGTAATACTTAAATAGTGCTTATATATACTTGAAAATTGGGTTACACGCTTTTTCATGCCTTGTGCTTTATTATGCATTAGTCTCGTTTTTATCAGGTGTCAGTGCGCTTAAGCGTGCCTAGACTCAATGCTCGACATCGACGCTTGTTCACGCCTTATACTTTAGAACTGACAACATTAGCTTGTTAAAAATTCATTTTTAAACATATATAAATGCACTTGTGCACCCATATATTTTGTATATTGGGTACCATTTATTCAAGAAGAAAAGAACAAATTTTTGCATGAATATAAGAAATAAGATACCCTTTGTGTTGTTCGACGTCCTTGATATTTGATAATGGAAGAATTTAACGGAAATGGACGGAAAGAATTTAACGGAAGAATTGTGCATGAACAATAGTAGGTTAAGGTTGTAACTACCAAGTTGAAAAGGTTTGGGTCCTGTCCCACAATATCTTCAAACGTTAGGATCCTTTTGTGAAAATTAGCCTTTACGAAATTCTCATTACGGTACAGTCACGGATGAATTGTGCATGAACAATAGTAGGTTAAGGTTGTAACTACCAAGTTGAAAAGGTTTGGGTCCTGTCCCACAATATCTTCAAACGTTAGGATCCTTTTGTGAAAATTAGCCTTTACGAAATTCTCATTACGGTACAGTCACGGATGAATTGTGCATGAACAATAGTAGGTTAAGGTTGTAACTACCAAGTTGAAAAGGTTTGGGTCCTGTCCCACAATATCTTCAAACGTTAGGATCCTTTTGTGAAAATTAGCCTTTACGAAATTCTCATTACGGTACAGTCACGGATGAATTGTGCATGAACAATAGTAGGTTAAGGTTGTAACTACCAAGTTGAAAAGGTTTGGGTCCTGTCCCACAATATCTTCAAACGTTAGGATCCTTTTGTGAAAATTAGCCTTTACGAAATTCTCATTACGGTACAGTCACGGATGAATTGTGCATGAACAATAGTAGGTTAAGGTTGTAACTACCAAGTTGAAAAGGTTTGGGTCCTGTCCCACAATATCTTCAAACGTTAGGATCCTTTTGTGAAAATTAGCCTTTACGAAATTCTCATTACGGTACAGTCACGGATGAATTGTGCATGAACAATAGTAGGTTAAGGTTGTAACTACCAAGTTGAAAAGGTTTGGGTCCTGTCCCACAATATCTTCAAACGTTAGGATCCTTTTGTGAAAATTAGCCTTTACGAAATTCTCATTACGGTACAGTCATATAAAAAAATAAAATATTTGATTTCTCGAGGTTTAGGAATAACAATATGCTCGGTCAAGATCATTTATTCTATACCTGCTACACCTATCCATAAAAAACTTTGTTGTCTTATGCCCTTACCCATCCTCACTCAAATGGGGCACGAGTCCATGCAGGTCATTACCAGTTTATTAACTCATTCATATATCTACATATTTTTATTTGTATTTTTTATTTAATGAATAGTATTATAAATAGGGGGTGTCTATAAGATGAAATTATTATTCCGATTGAAATTACTAAGCTTTCTTGATAAGTTTTATTTTTTTTTTATTTTTCAAACCATTAGAATTTTTGGTAAATAATTTTGTTTTTTTACAAGAAATGATTAAACGGGCCGGTTGTAGGTAAAAATTATAATAACCTTCCCCGACCCATTCTCAAGTTGACCGATTTTCTTTATTCCAACATCAGCCTAATTACTTGTTTAATTTGGTATTCTATATCTTAATAAGGTTGGGTATCCAACGGGTATCAAGTTTAATAGGTTTTTTTTTACCATCCTAGTGAGTGCACTTAATGGTGTTCTATATCGAATAAAATATAATAACTATTAGTTAACAATAAGATATATAATCCATATGATTAAGTATACGTTACTTAACATTTCATACTAATGTTAATATATGATTTGATTATGTATCCTCCCATGCAATGAGCAGGTGAAATTACTAGTGATACACTAAAAATAGCACAAATAAACATCCAAGCATCTAAACTAATCTAATTAATAATTGTTACTGTTATCCCTTTCATTCAAGACCTTTCGTGCAACGCAGGGGTGAAATTACTAGTGATATAGTAAAAATAACACAAATAATCATCCAAGCATCTAAACTAATCTAATCAATAATTGCAGCTGTTATCCTTTTGATTCAAGACTTTTCATGCAATGCACGGGTGAAATTACTAGTAATACACTAAAAATAGCACAAATAACCATCCAAACATCCAAACTAATCTAATCAATTGCAATTGTTATCCCTTTGTGGGAGAACCTAAATTACATTAGAGGATAGCACAAATGTGTTAAAGGAAGAAGAATAGAGATAAAGAAAATTAAAAAAAGGTTACATGTCTTTTATATTAACTTAAGTACATATTTGTCATGTCTTTTGCATAAGCTATAATGTCAATATATGAATATTTTGAAAGATGTGTTTAAACTAAAATGTTAGTAACTAACCTCTTTAATTGTTTACCAAGTTTAAAAAGAAAAAATTATTAATAAATTTTTGTATAAAATCCTATTTGACGTTTAATTTTTCTTCTTTTTTAAGAAAACGTAAGTAAATATTGATGTATAAAATTCATGTACAAATGAGCAACATTCATACATCAGGCGATAATACAAAAGCAATAAATGCAATAGTAAACATGATTTTAGTAACAATATTTAATAGTAAATTCTAAATTACATAATATTTCCTTGTAACCGGTAAATGTACATAGGCATGGTATCTAAAAACTAAAACTATGTTAAATAACTAAACCTATGTTGAATAACAAAATATTTTGCCTATTAGAATAGTTGAAAGGAGAATCATCCTATTCAACTATATATTTTACAAATCTGTGCACTTTTGGCTAGCAATTTGTCACATAACAATCATCATTAGTATTGCTTTGTTCAAAAAAGTTTAGCTTATTTGTTCAAAAAAGGCTTATCACTTGTGACCTTGCTTAACGTCATCCTCAAACATGAGGTCAAGCCAGGATTGAATAAATTTTCTATTGAAATGATATGTGCAGTATTTTCTAGACTAACTCAATGTGTGTTTGCCAATTAAAACAAAATTGTCAACACCAATTAAAAATCATCGTTGATTTAGTTAACTTCTTCACTGAAATTAAATGGGTTTTACATAGTACAAAAAAAAAAAAAAAAAATCAACAAGAACAACAACAACAATGATGTAGATGGTTACCCAAAGATCCAAAAAAAAAGAAAAAATCAAATTATCAATGCTTAAAAATTACATTTTTAATTTACAATATATAGAGAGTGAGATAACATTTTCAATAACCCAAAGCCATAAGTTTGAATCTGAGTAGAAAGTTTTTTAAGTTCCGTGATTAGAACTAAATATATACATGTTTGTAATTACCAAAATTAGATTTTCACCCGTGCGTTGCACGGTTAGACATCTTATCAAAGTATCTACGTAAATATCAATATTTAGTTTTAATAAATTATGATAAATAATAAGTAAAAATAAATTTTCGTTTCTATTGGCATCATCTTACAATAAATATAATGTACAG
>CAVNYN010210338.1:0-19633 GCA_963692815.1 Nyctanthes arbor-tristis | reverse complement strand
CTACTTACTATTGGATATACTTTTTAATATTATTCTTCTCGTGCAACGCACGAGTGCTATACTAGTAAAGATTGGAAAGCATTTTATTGTATGACAATAAAGGAAATTTTGTTGGTGAAAATGAGAAATTAATATTTTCATTGAATGAAGGAGATGATTTCAAGTCTACTCTGAAATGTGGGGTAGCAAAATTGTCATAAAGTAGAAACTTTAATAATAATAAAAAAAACCTATTTGTGAATTGCGGAAAACAATACTACAAATGATGACGAAAATTTGACAAACATTTGTCAAAAATATTTGAGGTGTTACCTATATTTAAATTCTAGACATGTGTGGAATCAAGTTAAAACTTGACCTAACGACTTACGAAATAAATTATAAAAAAACATTGAATAGGTGGGATGAAACTACAATAAAATTTGCTGATGACGGCAACCTTAATTGACATACTAAGAAGTATACCTTGGGTTCGACGGGTAACAATAAGTCATTCAATAAGTGAATTGTTTTCGGCATTTTTTTTCGAAAGGAAAAACTTAATTCTAATTCATCCTCAAAATATTTTTACATCATTTGAATAGATTCTGGCAAGCCAACTCGAAATCTCACGAAATAGAAAAGAACAGCAAGATAAAGCCTTTCTTGCTAATGAATGCGCCACCATATTGGCTTCCCGTCTGACAAAATGAACTTCAATCCAACGCCTCTGTTGGAGAAGCATCTTTCAATCTTGCACCAACATGTCGAACTCTTATATGTCCTCGTCCTCTGAGTGAATGGCAGACACAACTCCTTTTGCGTCTATCTCGATGATAGCTATGTTTAGTCCCGAATTGAGAAGCCACCAGATTGCACTCCCCAGCCCCAAAATTTCGGCCTCCCTAGCTGAACCCGTCCCCCGCCAGCACTTCCATTTTACATTCGACCAACTCTCATCTATCATCTCAAATGATAATTCCAATTCCCGTCCTCTTACCTCTACCGTTCCATGCGCATCCACATTGTATTTTACAAAACCCGCTGGTGGTCTACTCCAATTAACCATCCTACCTTCTTCTCTCGTTGTTTCCAGCATTTGTTTTTTAGCTTCCACCTAGTCGTATTGCGCTGACAGCCCAGCAAACACGGTTTGTCTTGGTCTTTGGTAATGTCCTCCCCATAATTTAGCATTTCGCTCCCTCCATATGCTTCATATTTCAGCACTCACTCGGTATATAGCATGATGCTCTTCAGCTACTACTTTTTCGAAAAACTATTCCCTCATAGCTGTGAACAATCCCGTCAAGTGTTCTAGCTTAGTTTCTCTCCAGCACTCTCTAGCATGTGGGCAGAACAGAAAGATATAATCATTGGTTTCCTTCTCGTTATCACACATGACATAAGAAGGAGGAGTGGACATGCATCTCTTACACAAATATTCTCTAGTAGAAAGACAGTCCCTGCTCACTTTCCACATGAAAGTTTGCATTTTCGAAGGAATTTTCAGTTTCCAAATTCTATTCCAATCGCCTGGTTTGCGCAAGCCAGTCTCTGGCCCCTCAATTTCTCTCGCTACCCTTTATCCGGATTTCATCATGTAAGTTCCGTTCTTGCTGTAATGCCAAATGCACTGATCAGTTCTTGGTGATGTGCTCAACAGTATATTCATGATATCTTCAATATCTCTGCTTGAAAATAACCCCTGAATAAGCTCGGTGTTCCACTGACCGTCCGGCCCAATCAATTCACTAACCGTCATCTCCTCCAACTCTGGGTATTCCATAGTTTTCACTCTAAACCCAACTCTCTTCTTAACCACGGATCTTTCCATGCTCGAACCATCTCTGACTCTCCATCAGCAGCCCCTCTCGAATACACTACAAGAGCTCCAAATGCTTCTCCAAGTGAAGCTGAGATTGTACCCCAGCTGCGAATTCATAGAATTTCCCCTGAGAAAATATCTAGCTTTAAGCATGCGGGACACAAATGCGTTTGGTTGAGAGATAAGATTCCATCCTTGCTTTCCAAGCATGACCAAATTAAAAGCTTCCAAGTTGCGAAAGCCTAAGGCTCCATCCTCCTTACGAACACTTAATTTATCCTATCTATACAATTGATCCCTCGGCCTCCATTTGACTTCATTCCCCACCAATATTTATTCATCATTCTCTGTAACTTTTCACATAAAGAAGTGGGTAAAAGAAAAGTCGACATACACTATGTCGAAATTGCTTGAGCCACTGTCTTCATCAAAATCGTCCTTCCTGCCTTAGATAGCATTTTCTCCGTCTACCCATTCAGTTTCTTCCATAATTTTCTTCTCAAGAAGCCAAAAACATGTTTCTTCTTTTTACCAATCAAGCAAGAGAGACCCAAATATCTCCCGGTGTCCAATGGATTTGAAACATTGAGTAAAGAAGAAATAGTAGTACGAAACCCATCAATGACATTAGAACTTATGAAAATACCATATTTTTCAAGATTAACTACCTGACCAGATGCCTCTTTATACATTTGAAGTAACTCTGTCATCTCCTTTGCTTCTTCCATAGTAGTTCTGAAGAATAAGAAACTGCCGTCAGCAAATAGAAGATGAGAAACAGTTGGAGCATTCCTTGCAACTCTGCACCCATGTATAGCTCTTTTATTCTCAGCTATTGTATAAGAGAGGAGAAGCCTTCCGCACAAATAATGAAAAGGTAAGGCGAAAATGGATCACCCTGTCTCATAACTCTAGACGGAAGAATAGGTCCAAATTCTCGCACCTCATATAGCGCAGATGTTGTGCCTATCGTGCAGTTGTTAGGCACAACATAACCAGCTTAATCCATTCTCTAGCAAACCCCAGCTTGATAATGATGGCCTGTAGATAGTTCCAACTCACCTGATCGTATGCTTTACTTTTGTCTATCTTTAATGCAGCATCGCCTTTCTTCTGTTTCCTCTTCTATTTCATGTAATGAATAATCTCAAAAGCAGCCAAAACATTATCTGTAATATTTCTCCCAGGAACAAAAGCAAACTGATATTTGGAGATAATTGAGGGCAGTACTCATTTCAACCGATTAGACAAGACTTCAGCAATAATCTTGTAAAAGACATTACACAGTGAAATTGACCTAAAATCCTTCATAGACATGGGGGACTCACATTTTGGGATCAAAGTAATGCAAGTGTCATTCAGAGCCATGGGAAAATCCTTCTTCTCTAGCCAGCTAACACAAGTTTTAACAACTTTCTCCTCCAATTCCAGCCAAGCCTTCTGGAAAAAAGCAGTATTAAGCCCATCCGGTCTGGGAGATTTGTCCGGGTGCATTTGATAGATTGCATTCTTAAACTCTTGACAAGTAAAAGGGGCTAGAAATTTCTCATTGTCCTTATCACTAACCCATCTTTGAACACAATTAATGACTGGATTTACGTCCCCATCTTGTGCTGTGAATAGTTTCTCAAAGTAAGCTTGTGCGATTGAAGCAATACTTTCCCAATCCTCATGCCATGATCCTTCCTCATTTTGCAATTTACTGATCATATTTCGCCTTTTCCTCTTCGAAGTAGCTGCGTGGAAAAATTTCGTTTTGGCATCTCCATCTTGCAGCTAATGTTTCTTGGCCCGTTGTTTCCAATAGGTTTTCTCTCAAATGAGCAAAGAGCATAACTGCGAACCTTTTAATATTGTACTCCACTGAATCCTCTAGTTTTGTGCTTCTTCTTAGTGCTTCAATCTCTATTTTCAAGCTTTCAATCTGATGTTTAAAACGCCTAATAGATTGTTTCCCCCACTGTCCCAACTTGTGTAGACAGCCTTCCAATCACTGTATAAGTGGGCCATGCTACTGATTCAAAGTAATCTTAAAAACATCATCAAAAACCGACTCCTTCATCCATCTATTCTCAAACTCGGGCTGATAGCGCTTATGCACTGGATACACACTGTCTGTGTCAACTAGCAATGGGGAATGATCGGATACTGAGGCCACCAGGTTGAGTAATACAACCTTCTCAAAAAGTCGAAACCACATACCGGAAGCCACAGCTCTATCCCATTGCTGTTGAACCCAGTTAGCCATCCCTCTACCTTTTTCCCATTTGAAACAATGTCCTTTGAGTGGGAGATCATGCAACAAGCAATCTACAAGTGCCTCTCCAAATCCTTGAATTAAATAGTTTGGATGGTCATGAATCCCATTCTTCTTGGACGGACTTAAGAACTCATTGAATCCCCGATAACACACCACGGTAGTTGAGAAAAAGGATAGATCGCATAGCAATGCCCATGATTCAACTTATCTAGTTCGCTCTGGATGGCCATAAAACCCTGTAAGTCTCCAATTACCCTTTAAATTGTCCTCGATGATCATATCAATGTGATTGTTTGGATAGCTCATAATGGAACATTCATTTTTATTTTTCCATAACACATGCTAAATCCCATCTCGTCCCTGACGATCAACAGCAAAAGCACCTTCATAATGAAAATTAACTCTTATTTCTTCAATTTTATTAGAGGAAACTAAAGTTTCTGATAAAAATATTACATTAGGCATGCGAGACTGAACAATCTCACGTAAAACTAAAACTGCCCGGGGGTTGCCAAGCCCCCTGCAGTTCCAACTTAGACACTTCATAGTGCCTGGCAGGTCTGGGTCACAGGTCCTACCGATAGTCCCTTTTTTGATTGGGCCTCCATGTCATTCAGAACATCATCAATAAGCATAATTTCCTTTTGAGTCTCCATGCTATTCGAACTTCTCCTCCTCTTCCTTTCTTCTATTAACTCCATCATCAATAAGCATAATTTCCTTTTGAGTCTCCATGCTATTCGAACTTCTCCTCCTCTTCCTTTCTTCTATTAACTCTAGCCCAACTTCAAACACCTCTGGCCCATCTGCAGATTTCATATTTTCAAGCGCTAGATTGAAAGCTGGACTTTCCCGTAATTATCCTTAGTCATATACATTCTCCTTAATCTGCCATGCAAATAAGGAAAGATTGGGTTCTCTCCCTCCACAGAAGTAGCCAATTTCACCTCTCCCTCCCTCCACAGAGTAGCCAATTTCGCCTCTCCCTCCCTCCACAGAAGTAGCTAATTTCGCCTTTCCTTTTTTATCCACCCATTGCTCATCACCGTCTTTTTCCCACAACCATCGGCCGCCTCCAAGATTGGAGTTTTTCCGAGTCAGTTCCCGAAGCCAAGTCCCCCCATTCTCGAGTAATTTCAGATTCCGGTAAAGCAAAAATCTTATAACAGAATTTATCTGAGTGCCCCAGTAAACCGCAAATAAAGCAAAATGTATACTTGAAATTCACCATGAGCCAGTCTCTCCTTACTTTTTTTATTTTCTTACAATGTTTAAGAGGAGCTCGAACATCTATTTAGACTCAAACTCTCATGAAATTCCTCTAGACTCCTGTATTGTTTTTAGCATCATATTCCTCCAGCACTTGAAAACCTTTAAATGTGAAACTCTATCCTACTGATGTAAAGTGCTGGTTGTCATGAGAACGAGGTTGAGTTTTTACAAACTCTTAATAAAGTTTAGATTTTATGTTCAAGTATTTCTAAACGTGACAAAATATTGGAAGAACTTTACCTGTATGTACTTAGAAGTGGTGCCGCTTCAAGGAAAGGTTTTGGAGTTACCTTCTGAAAAGTTAATGAATTCGGATTGGCGCAAGGCCATAAAAGCACCAAAGCAAACATGAGGAACAATTAGAACTATATAGTGTTCACGAGTGTGATGAAGCCAGTGTTGTCACATGGAATAACGGGTTCAAAGCCAAAGCTACCCAGGATTTCGATAGCACTTTGCGATGTTTACACAAATATAAGGTTAAAATCGAAAGATACCTTATTCTCTGCTTGACGCCGTTATATCTAAGTTGGTTCAAGCATATTTGAACAAGTAGAGGATTGTTGGAAAATGTTCAAATATATTTAAGGGAAAAGAAACGAAACTAAGAAACGAGAAGGGGGAAAAAAGAGTTGAAGTTGAACCATGCTGCCACATGTTTAACCCATGTGGCCGCATGGTTTTGTTTCAGAACGAGTAGAAAGCAGCCAAAAGCCACACGGCCACATGGCTTAAAGCTGTGCAGTCACATGGCTATTTTCGAGCCAATTCGGTGCGTTTTTCTTCGAATTGTTGGCACCTTTTGGTGAATCTTTACGATGTTTCACATATTAACTGATGCCTTGATTGAAAATCTATATATATATGATATGGATTTTGCAGTTTTATATGGATCAAACATCTTACAATTACAAAACAATCCTGACAACTTAGATTATTAAGTAGTTCTTGAGGTTCCTTTCCTGGTTTCTTTTGTGCTTAAGAAATCAGGGTTGAGGCTTGATAAATCCGCAAAAGCCATTTGTATTGTAGTCCCTAAAGCATCTCGAACTGAGATGGAGAAAATGTACTTTTAGAACAACAATTCTGGATCGTGTTTGAAGTGCTCGGGATTGGTTCGTGATCAAGTTGCTGCGGTTTTTGCCATATCAACCATATATTTCCAACATATATGACGGGTCAATGTCTTAGTATGATTCTTTTGCTTTGATTTGAACGTGTAAGTGATGAGAATATTCTAAACGAGCATAATAATCATATAGAGGCCCAATATATTGGCTAAAAAAATTATTTTTTAACGATCCGGCAATGGCCTACTAACAAGCCTTTCAAATTATATTCTTACTCTCACTCAAGGCGATAAAGGAATTAAAAACATTGTTACAAATCTAATAGTAAAGCATCTATATGTGCTTATTATTCGATTGAAGTCTCCTAAATAAAATATTCATGCTTAATCCTCCTTACGTTAATATATGTAACGTGAGTTTCGATACATGAGTTGGAGTGTGCTCTTGGAAACAAAATTTCAAAATAGAGAATCAATTACATACTGCTAGCCAGCGTTGGGTGCACATTAGCTGCATACGGATCGTATTATTTAACTTCTTTGCGGCATCAAGTCTAACAAGCACAATTACACTACATTTTTATATGAAATTTCTCTCGAGTTCTACCCTGCAACGCATGGGTAGAAATCTAGTTAGTTTTGGTTTCAGTGTTTCTATTGGGTATTTGATCATGAAAGAGCAAGTCTTGAAGTTACCAGATATAATTTAGTGATTGCTTTTGTATTTTCTTGATCGCTTCTTTCACATATGAAAAGGGACAGGCTAACTTAGCTTTTGGATTACTTTCTATCTTCTCAGTCAGTTTGGTGAAAAATGGCTTTGTAGTTGAAATTTGATTTTAGTAGCGATCTCTGCATCTCTTTGGTTTATTTTTGATGCATTATTGAGTTGCAATGGAATTTCCTACTTCAATTTGAAATTTAGGTCTTGGTATTAAAGAGTTCTTTCCAAGAAATGTTAGAAAATACATGAAGAAGATTGGGGAAGAAGCTACATACCGGTGTGGGTTTAGGCTCGACTAAAGTAAAGTTCGAGACAACGGCCAAGCCAAATTTTGAAGAAAATTAGAGCCATACAATTTCATATATTTCAATAATTCAAAAGTTTCATTTATTTTGTTTTCTGGAAATTCAATTTCAATTTTGTAGATATATGTTCATCACGGCTATTTTAGTAGTTTCTTTTTTTTTTCTTTTTTGGAAGCCAGCGTATAAATTTTTACTAAAATAAATCATAAAGTCTATATCTTTAATTATAAAACTTTTTGCACTTGATTTTTATTTTTCCATGTCGGCTTTGAACTTGCATCATATACTAATTTCATTATTCATGTACAATATTGTTAAATCGTAGTTTCCTTTCCTTCTTTTTCTTCTCAATTTGACAATATGTTTCCACTACTAATATTGTTTGTAGTGATTTGAATTATAATATAGTAGATATATACTTACATTTTAGACGAGAGGTCTTGATTTCGAACCACACATACCCCTCCCTAATTTCCTTCTCCTCTCCTATATCCCCCTTATATTAAAAAAATAAAAATAAAAATAAAATAATATTGTTTGTATTGTTCAAAATAGTTATTTTTGTTTGCTGTCAAGACACATGAGATGTAATGATATCATAATTGGTTTTTCAAACCCCTGAAGGGTTTAATTCCCCTTTCCTTAGAATCCCTTTGTAATATTTAAAAAACTTAGGCTATTCACTTTTTTTTGGGGTCAAATTAGTCAATACTTAACGAAGCACATTCAACCAAATTAGGATGAAATGAATTAGTTGCTCTTTAGTTAAAAGGCTGATCCACAAGGACATTAACGATTAAAACATCATATAGATAATTTTGATGAATTTTGCCTTTTTATTAGTCAGATGAGATGTACAAATTTATTGAATGGATTGCCTAATTTTGCCTTTTAGTTAATCGACATTTTTATATTTTTTTGGGCTAATTTTTATTCAACCATTTCAACAACTTAAAGAAGATTTCGAAATTTGTATTAGTCTGAATTAAAATATTGAATTTATTTATTTATTTTTGTTGTTACTGTTGTTTCTTTTCTTTCAATGATGTTCTACTGCTATCATACAATTAATTTGTCCATACCCATGCGATACTAGTATTGACTTATAATCATACTTTCATAGTTTTCTTATTAGTAAGTTTCAATTGTTCAGTCGGTAAGATTCGCATCTATGTCAATAAATGATGCCACAAAGGTACAAAGCTTATGTTTGCAAATTAATTATATTTTTAAATAAAATTTGTCAAACTAATAATATCTACATATTTTATAGGACTTACATATACTGTACAAATATTCACCATTCAACTTCACTCATGCTCTATTTTATTTCTCATTAAAACTCATTAAAATGAATTTACAAACAGATGCTAATTGATTACGTTTGTGTTTGTATTCATATAAAATGCATTAAAATTTATTTTTATGTGAAATAAAAGAGAGAATGAGTGGAGTTAGATGATCGAAATTCAAATAATATAGGTAGATCTATTAAACGTGTGAATGTGATTAATTTAACTAAATTTAAATTTAAAAAAGTAAACAAAGTTGGAGAAAGTAGTAATAATAAGGGTATAAAAACATCAGCTTGGAGTGGGCCATTACTAAAGTCGTTTTGTGGAGGAACTTCTTTGGCATTAAACTTGAGAAAACCGGAGGAAAGAAACAGCAGAGAAGCTGCCCATTCAGTACACTACACAAATCTAACACAACTAGAGATGTAGCGAATAGCTGAACTTCTCCCAGTCGTGTTATCAGCAATGGCTTCTCTTTCATCCGCCGCCGCCACTTCCGCCGCCACCCGCCTTCTCCCTTCTGCCACCGGTTCCGCCGTCAAAAGACTCTCTCTCTCCTCCTCCGTCTCCCTCAAGCCCCTCCGATCATGTGCTCTCCTCTCCAACCTCTTCTTCCGCCAGGTCCCTTTACATACCCTCGCGAATGTGATCATAAATATCGCATACATATCTAAATGCGATGAGATAATGTTATAATCTTTTGGTTTTATATGATTTAAATTTTTATTTATATTTATTTATTTATTTATTTATTTTTAAATTTAGAAGACGACCGTGGGGCGATTATCGAGTGGGAGATTGAGTTATGCAACTATGGCCTCACCAATACGCTCTGCGTCAGACCCGGAACAGCTTAAAAGTGCAAGAGAGGACATCAAAGAGCTACTTAGGACTACCTTTTGCCATCCCCTTTTGGTAATTTCTTCTTTTCTTGTGAAGTTTGGGTTTAGGTCCGATTTTTCGGCTGATCTGTGTACTTGATTTACATGATACGTGTGTTGTAGACGCTCAGTGTATAGTGTGACTAATTACTTAAATAACTGAATTTCCTATTCATATGACATGTTTCTCACAATTGCTGGATGGTTGTTGATTGAGCATGGAAACACAGTGTTGTGGTTTTTGGACATGTGGTTGAGGACATCTGATATGAACTTTACGACTAATATACTCATGAATTGGCTACCAGAAGCGAGAAGGATCTGAACATAAGAAAGACAATTAAGGTAAATGAGTTGCGCCACTATGTCACAGAGAATTCACCGGGGGTACAATGTCCCACTTCTCTGATTTTTGACTTGGAGTCGAGCATCCAAGTAAAATACTGACAAAGAAATTTTTACTTGGTTGAAATCTGTTACTATGAAATGGCATAGGGCCACATGAGTTGGACTTGCTTAGAAGCTTTCTTGAACTCTGAGGACAATGAGAGTCTGAGACTAGGGAAAGGAATTTTAATTAACTAAATAGCTAGTCAACAAGTCCAACTTCATTACCAACCACATTCCCTATAAAATTTATTTTTCACATTTCCCTATTATCTCTCTCTACGTCTCCACCACACATTCTTGGAAAAAAAGAAAGGGAAAAAAAGAAAAAAAAAAAAAAGAAACTTGTCAAGAAATCAAAGCTACAAAGAGCGACCCTATATTTCAGAATTGCAATTTGAAGTTATTGGGGGGCTTATTTGGCTGAATCTGCAGTGCTTAAGATTGTTCAGAATCAATCTGCAAACCACACGATTGGGAGCTTAAGTGGTCCAACTTCATACAGAAAGCTTGGTAATTGGAGTCATTGGGTCGAAAATGGTATTTTCCTTGTTGGAGAGTGACTGCAACTGCAGATTGCACGAGCTCTAGAAGGGATGAGGTTGCTGTTCCGACTGCAGTAAGAATGGATTGTATCATAGTGAACCTTACAATGGAGGGGAATAAGGAGAGCGAATGGTGACTGCCAGTTGAGAAAAGCTCTGGATGCATCCTTTTGCAGTAATAGATGCTAAAAATTATGCTCTAGGATGTACTAGACTTTGGCATCCGCACGGAGATATCTACTACCCATGATCATCTTTTGTTGCCACATATAAATTGGAGAGATGAAAAGTATCCCCTTAAATACATTTTTCTCTCCCTTGTTTATAAGCACACTAAAAACTTCCACCCAATTGTGCTCTGGAACCGCTACCCACTTGAACTCTATAATTTTGTTGTTCACTTTTGCTTTTTGGAAAAACTAAGAACAAGATTAATGTGGGGCAAAAACCCCAAAGTGAGAAAACCCAAAGTGTAGATTTGAAGGGGAAAAAAACCTATTTGAAAAAGAGGAAAAAAAAAAATCAAAGGGGGGAAAACAATTGCAAGGGTGAAAAAACCCAAAAGAGGGGCGAAATTTAGCCCCCCCCCCCAAAAAAAAAAAAGTGTCAAAATCCAGCCTCTTCAACCTATACATTATTTGGCCCAAGGGGGGAAAAAACCCAAAAATAGGTTTATTCCCCTTTACATTATTTCCATGCATGTAAACAAAGGGGGGAAAAACCCAAATTTGGGTTCCCTCCCCCCCGCCCCCCCAAAACATTAATCATGCTCTAATGGAGGGAAAAACCAAAATTTGGGTTTTCCCCCCACATTAATCATGCTCTAATGGAAAGAAAAATGAACTAGCTGCAAACTCTTTACCACTTCTGTTTGGCAACCATTTATAAATAAGCGAATCATTTATAAATGGGTGAGGTATCAACCACAGTGGTTGACACCTCACTGTGGTTGATACCTCACCCATATATAAATGGGACCATTTAAAAATGGTGCCAAAAGAACCCTAAATCCCAGTTTGACTTGGATATGATATCTGCCTCCGTCAACCAAAACTTTTTCTTCTTTAAGAGGATGGCATGCTCATAAAATTCTATACTTTGAGTTGGGATGTATATGTAAGATGTCTAAAGAATTAAATGAAACTTTAGACTCATTAACTTTGTTTATTGAGTGTTTATCATTGTAGCAATGTATTCTGGTGGTTTTTATACCAATTTCCTTAATGTTTCACTGAACTATGGATGATGCTGGAACATCTATTATTCGTGACAGTTCTAAGATTTCCATATAAAACAGGTTCGCATGGGCTGGCATGATGCCGGTACGTATAACAAAAATATTGAGGAATGGCCAAAAAGAGGTGGTGCTAATGGAAGTTTAAGATTTGAGATTGAACTGAAGCATGGTGCCAATGCTGGTAAGTTCTACACCCGTATTGATCATTTGCTCAAGCGAGAGTATTTTGCCTTACACACTGGAGTACAGGACTGGTTAATGCACTTAAACTTCTTCAGCCTATCAAGGAAAAGTACTCTGGTATCACGTATGCTGACTTATTCCAGTTGGCCAGTGCTACTGCTGTGGAGGTGATGTTTTGCTTTATTTTAACGTGAATAAAAAGTATTTTTGAATTCTGATCGTACAAATGCTGTTCTATGGAATTGCAGGAGGCTGGGGGACCCAAGATTCCGATGAAGTATGGAAGAGTAGATGTCTCTGGACCTGAGCAATGCCCTGAAGAAGGGAGGCTACCTGGTAAAACTATTTAAATTTGCAATATATTAGAACTATTTGCGTATATTTTCTAAACTTGGTAACTGGGACTGATGGTTAATAATGCTGCACAAATGTATTAGAAATATCATGAACTCTAATTCCTTCAAATGAGACTTAAGCTTGTGCGGTAAATATTCTTTTGACTGCAGTGTCTAAGGGGATTTTGGGAGTTTCAAATGCATTGCATATTGACTGGCTACTGCTAGAAGTTTGTTATTTCTGTTGAAAATCTCCCTTCACTGGAACATATTTGAGCTTGCTTTTCTTATTTTGTGGCTTTTGCCTCATTCCTTCTAGTGAGTAGTGACTATAGTCTCCTTGCGCCTAATGAAGACTTTGCTGCTTACATTTGACAGTTTTAGCTTGCGTGTGATTGAGAAAAGAGACAGATTCAGGGATAATTCAGTTTCTTTTCCTGCCAGTTATGAAATTCCCAGATTTTAAGGCTTGTTTCTTGTAGCTACCCAAAAAAGAGAGTGATTTTTGAGAATTTATTCTTTGCAAGAACGTGTTGGAGAAGTAGAGAGAGATGTAGAGAAATGTGGAAAACAATATTTTATAGAGAATATGTGATTGGTGTTGAAGTTTCACTTGTTGACCAGGTTTTTAATAGATAAAAAGCTAAAAAGAACATGCTCTTAATTGAGATGTGACAGAGTCTACAGGCGCAGAATTTAAAAAAAAGCTTGAGAGTTACAGGAATGGAATGACTTATATTATTGATCATTCTTTTATTCAGAGTATCATCGCACGGAAATTGAAAAGGAAAATACCTTTTCAAGATCAAATCTTCGGTTCTATGCTGCTTTTTTTTTGTTATTTGTCCCTTCTTTTTACCCCTTTTCAAAGCTAGGGTTGGTTTGATTCAGATTTTCCAAAATCAATTCTCACTCAAACTCATTTTCAACCACACATTTATCCATTAAAATAATCTTACATGTAAATTCGTAACTTTTCCTTTTCAACCACACATTCTCCCAAAAAATCTCTTTTTCACAAAATCAATTCTTAAAAATCTAAATCAAGCACACTCCTAATCTCATAGAATCTTCGTCAATATATTTTTGTTCATTTTGAAAGAAGGGATCCAAGTCCCTTGGCTTGGACGTTCTTTCTTCTCTTGATTTCAATTGTTTATTTATTTATTTGATGGCATCAGAAAGCTTCTTTTTGTGTTTAACTATGATTAAGATAATGGCAGTAGTGGTTTATCGGTTAACCATTGGTCATTGCCTTCTACATTGGGCTTTGCTGGAAAAGGGGTTCAACCTAAAGGGAAGTTGATGGAATATATCAAAGTTTCCTTGTAATAAAAGATTGTGCTAATTATATCTCATCATTTTCATAAAGAATTTAATGATGTTGATGATTTGGCACTGATTAAGACAGAATAAGCTTAGTCGACTTGATCTCAACTAGGTCAAATTTCTGTGCCTATGGAAAGGTTCAGTTAGTAAACATTTAAATTTGTTTTCCTAGTATAAGGTATACTTTTAAGGCCCTTAACACCAGTTAAATTATAATTTAGAAAATAAAATAAATATGGTAGTAACTTACTAGTTGTAAAACTAGTTGTAAAACATAAAGAGCAATCAATCCAAAAATGTGACGGATTTGACCGAGGACTTTCTTTCCCGACAAAGTTTGTCTCAAAGCTGTAAGATTCCAAACAAGAGCGGTTACTGCTCAGTTAGGGCTGCAATATCCTTCCATTAACATTTGAACTCATGCTCTTTTCGACTTGGTTTAAAACATCTCACATAGATTTCACAAAAGAAGTTCCAAATCCTGCATTACATGCTTCCCAATCTTATTTCTACAAGCCCAAAAATGCTTGGCCGACGTGTACATTGACAATTTTGTATTTTCATCATGTAATAACTATAGCCATTAATATACTCTCTACTAAATTGTAATAATCTCAATACTTGGTCCTTGTTACCTAAGAGTGCTTCGAGATATTAGCTGGACCTCTGATTGTTTGTAAGCTGAGGATTTAACATTTTCTCTATAAACAGATTCTTGTTTATTTTGGTTAGTTCCTATGATGTTCGTGATTATGGTTGTTTATACTCTATTGCATGTTTCTCAAATGCCTAGCAGATTCTTAGTTCCTATGTTATTCATGTTAGTTCCTATATTATTCACTATTATGGTTGGTTATACTCTATTACACGTTTTTCAAATGCTTAGTACTTCTGAGGTCCATCATAGCCTGATGTTTATGTTTCTTTCTTATTACCACTGGATTTAATATTCAAACTAACTAAATTTCATTGATCAGATGCTGGTCCCCCTTCACCATCATCCCATCTACGTGAGGTCTTCTACAGGATGGGGTTGAATGATAAGGTAATTTCTAATTTGTGATTCCATTGCTAATATGATATTTGATTTCAAGATATAATGCACTCAACTCTTGTGTTTCTAGGAAATAGTTGCACTCTCTGGTGCACATACTCTTGGAAGATCCAGACCAGACCGTAGTGGATGGGGCAAGCCAGAAACAAAATACACGGTATTGAGAGTAACAGATGAATTCGCAGATTTTACTACCTGATATCATGCATGTCAGTTACTTTGTATTTAACGAAAGGATGTCTGATTTGATTTCTGAGGAGGACTAAAAAATGATGAAACTATACCTTTTTTTTTTTTCTAAATCGTTTTTACTGTGGGTTTATTGTGGGAAGATTAGGTGCGGAGTGGAGGAGATAACATGGTCCCATACATTTTAAGTATGGGAACCTATTTGTTGCAGTGAAGATGTATCATACCAATATAACATCAAAGTTGTGGGGAAACTAGTGCACTGATGAAAGTCCTGTTTGTGTATGATAAAAGTATTGTTCCTTTAAAGTGCTGATGGGTTTTTTTTGCTGCATTGAAATTATTTTTCGATTTGTACTTGAGTTTAAACATTTTTTTAAATTCAATTGGTGATAGTAGGAATAAGGGTGATAGTGGAGAGACAATCAAATATTTTGTTCCCTAAAGAGATTTTAACTGTGTAGGTTTTATTATGAGGAGAACAGGCTTAAAGAGGGTGTAATGCATAGAGTTACAGTGATCGTAATGTAATAGACAAGTGATGCCCATTTTGTGTAGTCCATTTATTAGACTGGCCAACTATGTAGCATACTGTGTATTGGGTAGTTAGAGGACAATATATTTATAAGATCTGATGACAATGGTCATAATAGAACATATAATAATATGATAATAATGCATAATTCGTTAGGCATGAAGAAATAGAGGTTGCATTGATTGAGAATGCATTTAATGAAAGACAACTTAGGTGGTTGGTGCTTGCGTTACTTAAATTTAAGTTTCTTTTTGTAAGTGCATGTGATTCCAATAAAACAGGACAGAAGAAGAGACAAACAGGATTAACATGCTTATTTGGAAAAGATCTGATTTCACTAGATATTGCACTCATGTTTTAGTGAAATTGATGACCACAAATAAATTGATATCTTCGATTTAGACATCAAATTAATGTCTGTATCTGTTATAAGTTTATTCAGAATAAATTAGCTTTATGTAATACGACTGATATGTAAAGAGTCACTTTCAAAATCATTGTGGTGTTTGTTTTATCTAAAATCCATGCTACCGTGTGCTTGTAGCATGGCTCTTTCTATGGTTACTTATAATAATTTTTAAGAATAAAATAAAAAGGCTAATTATTTGGTTTTCCTAGAATTTCGAAAAGGCTGATAACTAGTGACCCATAACAGCTCTTGTTTTTTTCTGGCATCTTCTTTTGTAAACGCAACTTAATGTAAAGGATGACCTTTTGATGGAGAAATATTTCTCAAAGCAACTATTGGTGCTGACTTCTTTAGTTGTATAGAAAAATTTTTATTTATTACTCTTATCAGTAAGCTTCACATAATATTTCCTTTTTCTTTTTAGTAAATATTTTATTTAATACATTAGTTTGGTAATGCACACTAATCTAGTCAGGAGCTAGTGGCAATTTATACAAAGTTAAACAGAAAAAAAAAAGAAAGAAAAAAGAAAAATGATGATGTACCTCTCTTCCATACTAATAGGTTGAATCCCAGTGTGGTGCATAAATATCTCATTCCAGATTTTCTTGTTAAATATATAGTCATTATGCATCTAAGATTATGGCATAGTAGTCTAGGAAAGATGAGAAGACATGCACTTTTAAACTTCTTTCGCCTCCAAGATGCGATGGTCCAATGAACTTTCTCGGCATAGACACGATAAATAGATTTTGGCAGTCTGAAACCATGAAGCATTTTCATATCCAGTTGATCTAGCTCGAGATGTCAAGCTAAATTATATTTGATCTTTAATTTTCAGACAGGGTGGTGGAGATGTTAATGGTAAGTTTATAGGCAGATATATTACTAAGCAATGGCGTTCTTCAGTCTTGCACTTGATTGGAAATGAGGAGTATGCAGATCTGCAAACTTTTTTCCCCTCCAAAATTCAAAATTTATATAAAATAAAATAGTTTAACGTTTTAGGCACCTGTATTTTAGTCAAATGATGTTGAACGTAAGAAGAGGCAAGATACCTTGGAATGGGCAGAACAACTATGGTTTTTGTATCATCGAATTCTTTTGTCCATTTGACTTCTATAACATATACTTGTATCATTTTCTATATCATATGTTGTATTTTTCTATTAGGCCTTCCCTTCTTTGCTAGCAACAATGTTAATAGCGATTAATTTTTAGTTCTCTACAAAATGTAATCTTTCAATAAATCAACCAACCTTTCTGTTACCTGGCAGAAAGATGGACCAGGAGCTCCCGGAGGTCAGTCTTGGACAGTGCAGTGGCTGAAGTTTGATAACTCCTACTTTAAGGTACTGCTTTGGTGATATTACTTTTTCTGAAAATCAGTGTAATGCTCACTCTTTATACTCACAAGTAAATGATGGGCAGGATATTAAAGAAAAAAGGGATGAAGATCTGCTAGTTTTGCCAACAGATGCTGTTCTTTTTGAAGATCCTTCGTTCAAGGTAGAAAAATGGGAGGTGTTGCTGCAAGAGACGTGCTCTAATGTTGCCTATTTATTTACACTTGATTCTATGTATCTCCAGGAATAGTGCTCTAATGTTGCCTATTTATTTACACTTGATTCTATGTATCTCCAGGAATATGCTGAGAAATATGCTGAAGATCAAGATGCATTTTTTAAAGATTATGCTGAAGCTCATGCTAAACTTAGTAACCTTGGAGCCAAATTTGAGCCTCCAGAGGTTAACCTTTTACTTGACTTAATAATGGGCTTATGCATAGTACTCTTTTGAGCCTGGTTGCACATTGCACTCTTATCAATTACTAGTTAACTGCCTCGCCAATGAGTTCCACCTTGAATGACCTTATGACTAGAGTCTACGAAGCTTTTGTTATTGTGTATTAATATTTCTTCAATATTATGGAAATTGGCGTCAGCTAATGTCTAAAAAATTTTCTCAACAGGGTTTCTCATTAGATGACATTTCTCCAAAAGGTCAACCAGAAAAGTTCGTGGCAGCCCAATACTCAACGGGAAAGGTTAAAGTTAATTGCTTATATCCTCATTCACACTTTTTATGCTTGTCCAAAGTTTTTGTCCTATTTCATGCATAAAGAACTCTACCGCAGAAATCTGTGCAAGTGCTTAAATCTTTACCTTTCATGGTTGCTGCAGGACTAACATTCAATACAAGTATCTTCTTTTCGTGTGCTGTTATGTTAATAACACAAGATGATGCTATTACCAAAATCGTGTGAACTTCATGTATAAATCTTTGGAAGTGTTAACGAAGGCGGGGAATAAAAATTCAATGAGTGTTGCGTATTTGCGTATTTTAATGGCAGAGAGAGCTTTCAGAGGCCACGAAACAAAAGATTCGAGCAGAGTATGAAGGATTTGGAGGAAGCCCAGATAAGCCTCTCCAATCCAACTACTTTCTTAATATCATGATTGTGATTGCTGTTTTGGCATATATCACATCTTTGGTTATGAACTGAGATGGTTTTAGCGTTATAATAATATAACACAAAATTTACTTTTGCTTTCTCTAAATTCTGTTATTTTGGAAGTTTGCTTGCTATGACTTCAACTGCCCTTAGCATGCATTTGATTTTCATGCTGGGTTAACTTCGCTTTATGCCCAAGGTTACTTGCATGAGATGAAGAGAAAGGATCTCTTAAGCAATGATGTACATCTTATGCTAAGCAACTATTTATATGATTTTTGGTCGGTTTCATGCGAAAAAATTTTTTTTCTCAAAATAAAACACCAATTGAGTTTTGACGTGTTGACTCTTTTTTTTTTTTTTTTTTTTTTTTTTTTTTTTTGTGGGTGGAGTCGGTTAGGATTCATGTTAATTTGTTAGTTATGTTGGTTTGTTCACTGTTTACGTCCAAATTGTGGTGTGTTGAATTGCTTAGCATAAGATGTATATATGCTATTATTCGGTAAATCAATTATGTCAGGTAACGATTTCTTAAGCAATGATGTACATCTTATGGCAAGCAACTGTTTATATAACCTTGGTCGGTTTAATTTTAATTTGTTGATTATGTTCGTTTGTTCATTATTTTACGGAGTTGTGCTAGTTGAACAAAAACAAATACAAAAAATCTAACAAAACTAACACATGGCACAATCCTGTTTTTCAAAACATCATATCATCTTTTACATCAACACTTATTACATAAGTCACATGTCAATTTTGTCACTTTTTTGTCTCTCTTTTTGTCCAACTAGAATTTTTCTATTTTACCTGCAATTTGTAATGTGTTGAATCCTTAGCATGTAAGATTTATAATGTTATTCTTTAAATCAATTATTGTCTGTACGAATGCTTTTTTTTCTTGCTGGAGTTTTAGTAAATACTATAGCAACGTAACAATTTTTAGCATTTGTTTCTTTTGGAAAAACTTTCCCTCAAGTTTATTAGAAAGAAGTAATGACACGGTTGGTTAAGTAACTAATGGGGGTTAGAATAGTAATTTGACCCAATAATGTGCTTCATCGCTACTGATATCTTTCTAACTTTGAACGAAGTATTTGGTAAAAGCTCAAGTAACACTGCAATAATTTTTAAATGAATAGCTCATTTGTGGGATATCACTAGTGCCCAAGGTCATTAAGCTTTGAGATATTTATTTATATTTCTAATTTAACAATATGTATACACACAGACACCATTTTGCCATTTTTGATCTTCCATCCTTGCATTCAAATGCTGCATACTTTAAACCATCAAATCAAAGTTAACGTTTACCGTTTACGATGGCCTCTACCTTTAGAATAATTATTATACTTTTACACAACA
>CAVNYN010210334.1:0-19668 GCA_963692815.1 Nyctanthes arbor-tristis | reverse complement strand
AAGAACTCGATTTTACAAAAAAGAGACAAAAGACAGAAACTAAAATACTAATACAAAGTAGTCTGTTTCAATCGATCTGTTAAGGATTCGCATCTTTGGCAAAGTATTTTCCTGATCAGCATCTTCTTGTACTGCGCACCTGACATCCTTCTGGTCCGACCTTGATGTGAATTCACTTCTTGATGGCTAGACGTTATTTCTACGTCGTTACTATCATAGCTTTCGTCATCATCCGAACTGGTGTCCCTGCTTTCGTACCCGTCTTTCTTCCTCTTCTTCACTCTCCCCACGTTGACGGGATCTCTCCTCCTTGCAATATGATACGAGGATATGATTCTTTTCCAATGGTTCCTCGGAGATCTCTTCCTTGGAGTACTCGAAACAAGAATGGGGGGCTCGATTTTGCTGCAGCACGCTATGTCATCCACTTCGGCTTCCTTCTGGTACTCCATTGATGATTGATCAACGGAGACAGATTCTATCCTTTAATAATAATAATAATAACTGAAAACAGAAGTTATCTTTTTCTACGGCAACAGAAATTAACTGGAGAAGGGTTTTGAGAGAA
Source organism: Nyctanthes arbor-tristis (assembly GCA_963692815.1). Taxonomy (NCBI): domain Eukaryota; kingdom Viridiplantae; phylum Streptophyta; class Magnoliopsida; order Lamiales; family Oleaceae; genus Nyctanthes; species Nyctanthes arbor-tristis. The sequence goes on along the minus strand of CAVNYN010210334.1, from coordinate 19,100 downwards.
TGTAAGGAGATCTTGTATATATAGGTCGGGATGAAGCCTGAGGCGTTTCCTTTTTCTCCAATCAAGTATTAGAATTCCTAAATAAATTCAAAATAACTTTTAGTGTTTCCAAAAGTATTTAGGAAAGTCCCTGTGACAATCCTGACGGACCGCTCCTGTAAGAATCCTAACCGTTGATTGGAAAGATTCATATATAAATATTAAAAACCAATGAAAAATAATAATCTATCCATCTTTAAAAAAAATGGAGTATGTGGTTAAAAATTAGTCAATAATAGTAAGTTCTTAATTCAGAGGAGAGGAGAACCTTGTTATCTATCTTTATTTTTTAATTATTTATTTATGATTATTATTATCTTTTTGATATAAAGGGAGCCGGGGTTGTTTTGGGGGGGGGGGGGCATGGGGTTCGAACTCAAAGACTCTAGACCAACCCCTCAATCCTCTTTTTTCTTTTCTCAAATACATCTATCTTTAATAAGCAATGTTATCCATACTATTTTTTACAACTCTTTTTACAACTTGCACACATGACATAAATCCAGTAGTTCCTGTAGAAATATCACAATATAAGATTTAACAGGATAACATCACGTGTGTAATTTGTAAAACAAAATTGTAAGAATTGTAATACATAAAGATTTATCCATGTTTTATTTATTATTATTATTATTTTGTTTAAAAATTTTTAAAAAAAAAAGTACGGGTCTATTTGCAAATTTTGTTAACTTCAGGGATGTGAATTCTACTTTTTAGTAATTACATTAACGCCAATGTGCAATTTCAATCAAGAAATGCATCTCCCTTTAAATGATCCTCAAGCACAAATATAATCGAGCAATGCTATTTATCGGGCAAACATTTGAGTATTACATGTCACATGGTTATCGTGCCTAAATAGCATTATTCCAAATCTCTGACATATTTCAGAAATCATAATCATCTTGATTAGGCTTTGGTGAAGTCAAAAGCGCAGCATAAAGCCTCAGCCTGTCTTCCCCAAGCGAAGAACACCTCGATAAAGGCCGTCGTGGCCTAATAAACGACAGAGAAGTGAGTGTTAGCCTGTGCCTATACCTCCTCCAAGCCAACTGAATAGCAACAGCACCCCAAGTTCTCCACCCCGGCGAGTAATAACGGGCACTTCTCTTAACTTTTTCATTCACAAACGTGTATCGGAAATGTTGCGTCACGTACTTGACGTCCTCGGCTTCTAGCCCAAATGCTTCGGTTGTTTCCAAGGTTACAAGGGTGCACGAAGAAAGTGGGAGCCGTTCGATGAAAGGTCTTCTGAGACACCACGATAGGAGCTCGTCGCCGCTGAAGTTTCCCGGGCCAAGCATGCAGCAACTCTTGACGCCATCCCGGAGTAATTGGCTGCTCTGGAGATGCCCTCTTACTATGAATAACATTCTTTGAACCGGATCTCCCTCTCTGGTTATCTTTAATTTAAAAGAAAAACAGAGCATTAATCATTAATTCGAGTTAATTTCTCTGATTCATAATCATAATAATCTAAAAGCAGATGAATTTTTTAGATTGTACTCACTGTTTCTCCTTTGGTGAATATAAGAGACTTCACTCTATCACAGATGTTTTCCAGGACCAGATTATCCATATGCTGGAAAAGAGGCACCTGAAACATTTGTAGCAGTTAACAAAGAAACATTACTGGGAAACATTGTCGTTACGAGTTTAAGCAAACTTTTTAGAACACTGGCTGGTTACCTGTTTAACCAAGTCGAGACATAGATGATACTTAATGTCCCTTCTAAGTCCGTCAGGGAGATTTCGGGTCATCTCACATTCGTCTACTCCACGCATTGCAGCCCACCGCTGTCTTTCGTAGTTTCTCACCCTTTGCCTGAATGCCTGCGGCAAACGTCTCTTTTTCATCCACCGTTCTATGTTGCGCATCTTCAACTGCATTGCCTGTTTCTTGGACGTTGTCGCGTGCAAGAACACCTAAACGACGTTGATTGAACAATTTAACGTCTCCCCAGAAACACGAGCAGATTCAACAATTGATACTAATATGGGATCTCATTAACTTGTCTAATTAATATACTTACCTTGATGTTGCCTATCAACATTGTCACCAGGATTAGTCCAGAAGTAAGAACAACAATTATGAACACCACTTCTAACCAATCTGTTGTGCTTTCCAAGTTCCCAAATGTACTGTTAATCCAATTCATTATTAATCCACAACATTAAGCCCATAGGAGAATGCTAATTAACAGAAACTAATAAGTCATTAACTAACCAATTGATTACCTGAGAGTCATGAGGCCCCAAAATATGGGAAACAGTATCTTCTCTAGACGATTTTCGTTGGTGAGAAGCTGAACAGTCCACTTGTAAGCTCCATAGTTGAAATTATCATAATTTTCGAGGCAAGCAGACCTTGCAATTTTGTTCTCCCCCCAAATAAATCTTGATCTGTCTTTAATTAAACTGTTTGTGCCATAATATACTGGGTCTTGGCATGCCACCATTCTAATGTTGCAACCCTTTGTCACCATACACTGCTCCTTTAAGCATTTTGCAGCCCTTTGTATCCCTAGCAAGTACCAGCATGCTCCAACGGCCTAAAAAATTGAAGAACATTTGATATTCTGAGTTAGTGTAAGCTCTAATATCTTTACCATATCAGTATCTGAATTGGCGTGAAGCTAACAATATATATAGGGAGAAACTTTCTCCACACACATAATTTAGTCTATTATCATCTACCTAGCTATGTGCTATTAAGCGTGTAATTATCGTATAAATTTTGGTATTAATGTCATGTTCAATTGGCTATACCTATTTGATCTTATTAATCAAGAGAAGGTGCTAATTAATGATTTGCAATAGGTGTCCTAAACGATGTTTGTTTGTTGTTCTCTTGGAGACAAAATTATAATAATTTATTTAATCAAATACCCGTTAATTATTAGCCAAGAGTTAAAAAATTCTTGGAAGATTTGCAATACAGATGGAGTGGCTGATAGCTTACATGGGAGGCGACAAAGTAGGCAATCAAGTTGAGGGCGATTCCCCACCAAACAGTACCAAAAATATAGCCGAAGTAAGTCTGCAATCGGCGCAATAGACACACCGAATGATAGATTTTTGGCAAGTATTGGAACAGAAACATTATCAAGAATATCGTCATAACCACCGTCGTCGATCCTTTGCTCAGTAGCTTCGGGATAGCCACCCATAAAACTATCTGCAAAAATTAACATTTGTACGGTACAAGATATATCGTCACGAGTTTTCTAGAGTGATTTTTTGACAAGATTACATGTGCTTGTACTAGCATAGTGTGAGGCTACAAATTACTGCATGGATAGAACAGTAATGTGACATGCATGATTTTGTCATATTAACCTAGGAGATCACTAGAAACCAAAGTGAAAACCTTACAATTTGACAGCAATTTGGCAGCACTCGCTATTGTAACAGTTTTTTTGATAATGATGTTTTATTTGGGGAAAAAGGAAAAAAAGAAACCCAGAAAATTTTGGATCAAAATTTTATTTTGTGGATTATATATTATCAAGAAAACTGACCTGCGGTAATGGAAGAATGACAAACAAATCAAAGAAGAACCCCTTTTTCGCCTTAAAGTATCTCCAAGCAACGGTACGACCACTAGTGTCGTGCAACCGGCTGCTTCCGGCGGTGGCACCGCCGTCCACGTCCAGCGGCGGCCGGCGGTTCATCTTGAACTGAAGCCACATGTTCCAGAGGTGCAAGGCGTCAGTCATGCACCGGAGAACCGTGACCATTAAGGCGAACCACCCGTCAATTAAAAGGCACATGAAGTTGTCACTTATTGAGAGAGTGTAGAAGAAGAGTGGATCCACAAACAGACCGGCGGCACAAACCAGGAGGAAAATTCTGTTCCATTCCTGCATCCATTTTGATCTGGGATCGAGGATTTTGCCTCGGAACCATCCTTTTCCGAGAGGGAAACAACCGCCATAAATGGCTCTGCAGCCATAGGAGTTCTTTTCATCATCATCTTCCACGGCATCATCGTCTTCTTCTTCTTCTTCCACACTTAATTGGGACTCTGTATCGGAGTTATCGGTGTCATTAATGTAATTGTTAAGTGGATTACCTTGTTCATAACTTGGCATGGCTACTCTATCTGCGTGTGTGTGTGTAGTAGGCGAGGCGTTAAGGTTTTTTGTTATTTAGGAGGTTTGGTTGTGAATGTTTAAGGTGAAGGAACTTATTGCAGTTGCAGAGGTTAGCTTGGAAGAGATGAGAGTAAGCAGACAAACTGCTAGAATTTACTAAAATGTCCTTTTGGTTATATTTGACCATTACTCTCTCTGCAAAGAATGATACCATGTAACATATGAGATGGGAATATTTAGGTTAGTTTGTCATTGTGCTGTATGATATTTATAGGTTGCAAGGAAATTAAAGCGTTGAAAGTAATCTAGAAGTGGGGTATGGTATGGGATTAGAAAGTCTACAAGATTCATTAATGGTATTAATTAGAGAAGGGCAAGAAATTTAGAGACATATGAAAAATTAAGGGTACAACAATCAAATTGGTGGGCCACATAAAGGTTTGGTCGTGGTGGTCCGTGATACGAATGGTTAGCCCTTTTGGCCTTTAGGCAACAAATCAACAAATCACTTCTTAATTATTTGAGAAATAGAGAAGAAGTAGAATAAGAAAGAGAAAGTAAAGAACAATGTATTTATTGAGATGAAATATGTAATATTTTTACTTGGAGAATTGATTGAAGAAAAAAAATCCCAATATGTTAGGTATGTTGGTGAATTTTTCTCTTTTTTTCCTTTTTTTTTATTTTATGGGTATTGAAGCTAGTTTTATAAATAATTAATTGAGCAATTAATTTCAACTATAGCATCTTCTCATGGGTTCTTTTCACTGTTTATATCACCAACAATCAGTTCTTGTGAATATGATTAGTGGTTAGCAAAAGATTTCAAGCAATTCTAAGATAGATCAATAAATCAATAAATTGATATATAGAAATGAGTAACAAATAAGTGAGCAATTACTGATGGGAAAAAGTGTACTCTAGTGGAATTTTTTATAACTATTCAAAATAAAGTGTAGTGTTCAAAAATCTCTCCAAGATTTTATTGCAAGACCTCTCATTTTTAAATATATGACGTGTATCAACGCGAGCCACATAAAGTGAGATGTTTTGTTCGAAAGGTTTTTGAACATTTTCATCAAAATAAATATTACCTACGTGTCTCATAAAGATGCTCCTGTCTCATAAAGATGCTCCACTATTCATTTCTCATCTTCCGAAATTATAGTCTTATTTTCTTAGTTAATTGATTAGTTTTTTACTTACATCTATTTAATATGCATTGTTATTATTAGTAAATATAAGAAAAACTAAAGTAAAATAATAATTAAAAAATGCTATATAAGGAAAATTATTCTTAAATGTTACTTTTCCAATAATATTATTGAACATTTTTTAGAATATTGCTATTTACTATTATCAGTAATAAAGACATGGAAGAAAATTTAATATAATGTCATCGTGGCTGCGAGACATCTGAGAATGGAACTAGACATTGAAATGTAAATTATTAAATTTCACTTATACTATTTAATGATACCTAATAATTGTAATGATCACCACACCTGATAAATACTAGCATTTACTCTCTCTCTCTCTCTCTCTCTCTCTAACATTATTAAGACAATGAGGAGACGCTAATGAGGTCTTAGTCTATTTGGTTAGGGGGGCTAAGGTTGGGGCCCTAAGACATAGCGGTTCTAGATTTGATTTCTCCCATGTAGAGGTTTATCTACATTTTATATGTAGTTTGTAGTGTTCTCCTGTATAGGAGTTTGATTTCTATTGTTGATTTACTCTCTCTCTCTCTCTCTCTCTCTCTCTTTAACATTATTAAGACAATGAGGAGACACTAATGAGGCCTTAATCTATTTGGTTAGGGGGGCTAAGGTTGGGGCCCTAGGACATAGCGGTTTTAGGTTTGATTTCTCTCATGTAGAGGTTTATCTACATTTTATATGTAGTTTGTAGTATCATGTATAGGAGTTTAATTTCTATTGTTGATTTATATGCGCTGAGTTTGATTTCTATTGTTGATTTATGTGTGATGTGTTTCAAAAGGATATCTATCTATATGTATTTGTACTGTCATGATGTAGATTGTAATTGTAGTTAAAAAAAAATAAGGAGACCATTTTTACAAAACTGATGGGTAGATATTTTATCGTCAATGGAAAACTCACGAGAAGCATATGGCAACATGTTCTCCAATCATCAATAAAAGGGACTTATACCAGTCGAGGGTATATTTGGAAATGCACGTTGAAAAGGGACCGAGAGGAAATAAGCAGAGAGTTCGAGTATAGCAGCGCTGGTTTGCATATATAGTTAGAAGTAAACAGCTTCAATGCAATTTCGTCAATTTTGTTGCTTTGTTCATCAATTATTATATTTCTTTATTCTACCATATTGTATAGCACAACAATTTTGCTTTCATTGGAGAAGGGTTGAAGAGACGTTTCGCTTTGAAATAGCTCTGAATCATATATCCAAGTCCTCCAAAATCACATTCTGTAAGAGAGAAAAGGACGTTCTGTTCATGATAAGGTTTTTAAGCCAACAATTTGTTTCAAGACATAATGTGCCTCGATTTGGCATTTGCCTTGCACGTCAGAATATGTATGGTACAACATGAAAAAAACTATTTTCACGCCTATGCGTTCTTGACTTATATATTGTTAAAAAAAATGTTTTAATCGTATCAAATGAAAAATGCGATAATTATAACCAACAACGACGTTTTCAATCCGTATAAGAATGCCTCTATTTTCCACAAGAAACAAGTGTACCTCTCATTAACTCTAAAAATTATTGTGCCAAGAATGATGATGGATATGGCCTGAAAAGGAAAACATTGGATGGTGCATTATTCTTTACGAGCCGAATTTCAAATTCGTCATGGTGACTTATTTGAAGAATAGGCGGTCTAGGCACACATCAATTATCAAGATACATATATATATATATGTATAATGATATTTATACAATAAAAAAAATAAGTGAATATTTGTACACTTGTGCTTCATATCATTGCAAAATTTGCCCGTCGGATGCTATAGCAGTTTGGGATTTGATGTTCGTTTTTCAGAATTATCTCGAATGTGAATATTTGTACACTTGTAAAAATAAGTGAATATTTGTACACTTGTTCGTTTTAATTATCTCGAATTAAAAGATAAATTGTTCTATGAGAAGCAATTCAAGTTTTTTAACTTATTTTATGTAGTTATATATCAATTTGTTTTTAATTTAATCGATTTGAGGAATATGTATGTATTATCTTTTATTATTAATTCAAATTATATTTATTAGATGTAACAAGTATTATTTAGTATGTTTACTTCAACACTGTTATTTTATATTGTTTATTTAGTAAATAACTGTACTTAGTTGAATTGTACTTATTATTGTTTTGTGTTAAACAATTTTACTCCATTTAAATGGGATATATTATCTAGTATGGTCACGTTAGCAGTTTATATTATGTCTTAATATATTTTTTGTTCAGTTTTACATGCCTTAATTTCATTTTAATGTATATTAGATGGTTAATGTTGATGTTAAGTTATATAAATGTCTAATACTATTATATAAGCTAGATTTTTTCACTCTGTGCAATAATATACATTCATATCAAAATTGACGTGTGAGTGTGGATATTATGTCATAAATAAAGAACAATATACTTATTGCATTGTATAAAATTACGAATTGATATGTGAATTACAATTCACTATGGGATATTTGTCGTAAAATGCCTGAGTTCATAATTCTAGTCTCCTCCAAACACGTCTTGCAAGTTCACATGTCTAACCTATATAAATTAATGGACAGAGCATTAGTTCCATTCACTCATTATAGGAATTACTATGCTTTCAAAAATTAAATAAATAAAATAAAAAAATAAAACCAATTTGGGGCATCATCTGTAGAGATAGTAATCCGGCCCAAATCATTATACAACATCATGATAACTCAGCCCAGATCATAGTGCAACATCATGATGAGGTCGACAAAATTATAGGCGGGAAAATTGCAATTGAGAATCTAAATCCAATTGAAAACCCTTGTATTGTATATTATATGATATGATATATGATGATATGATACGATATGATATATGATATGATATGATGTCTAATACTAACTCAAAGATTTTTCTTGGTTGTTTTTCCTCAAGTTTTGCTGTCTATAGACAATTTTTAACGTCATTAATTTAAAATTTCATAGTACGGTAACACATATTTTTTTTTTCTTGTACACACATAAACGATGGACGAATATAGCTTAAACTTTTTTTTTTTTATAATAAAGCTTACCCTTCTTAAACGACTTATATTATCCAGTATTATCATCTCGTGTAATACACCGGTGAACAACTAGTAATTGTAACGGGGATGACATGTTGAATGACAAACAATGTGTAGCTATCTCTAGTTCAACAATTGTTATGGAAAATTAAAAAAAAAGAAAGAGGATCATTCTATTTCAACAACAGGAAATTCCAAATCAACTTCTTTCCATTATCCTAAAGGAAAAGAATGGTTTTACCTATACTAGAAAATTCACATGATTCAGCCCTACACCAACCTTGGCTGGGAATCCTTGAGAATGGGAAAACAAAACCTTTCTACCTTTCACCAAAGTTTTTGCCCTGCATCACATCCCAAAGTGCACATACACAATTTTTTTGTTGTTTTGCTAGTCATTTCACAGTGCTAAATTGCAGAGTCAATTTGCAGCACTAATTCAAAAATGGATAGCACACATTCATATTTCTCAAGCAGATTGGAAACAAATTAACTACATAGGAACAAAAATTGAAACAGAAAATTCAAATACACAAGCATAGGTCTTTCAACAGCAAAGGGAACAGATGATTCAGGAACTTCAAAGCATCGCTGCTTTTCAAAACTACATGGGACCGGAATTGAACACAATTAATGAGATTGAAGCTTCATTTGAATCCAGAAAGATTACTCAGGAATGAAGAATCTCATGTTTTCACAAGATATCAAATGCGGAACAAAACAACCTTCAGTAATAGAATGAAGCAAATTATAGCAATAATAGAAAATACTCCAAGTTTCATCAACACAAGCACTGATAGATATGGAGGCTGACTCAAGGAAAGCAAATGTGCTCACAGACAAATGTGATCAGTCAAGCAAGCAAAAATTGGCTAAAAGACCGGAAGGGACAGCACTGTTCAAAGCAATCCCCCACTTTCTATAGGTTTAAATTCCAAATGCTAGCTTTGCTCGTTTCAAAAAAAAAAAAAAAAGAGAGAGAGGGGGGAAAAAAAGAAAAACAAAATCGATGGGAAAATGAATGCACGGAAAATTAAAAAAAAAATGAAAATTGAAATAAAAAAATGAAAATTGAAAAAAAAAAAAAAAAAAAACTGATGCTTTACAGTCCCATAAAAATCGTTCAACATCTTAAATTAATACCTGAGAACCACCGTAATCAATAGGATGGTTCTTGGCTATTAATTCAGCATTCTTAACACCTCCTCCGTCTATTTACATAAGGCTCTGAACTGTTTCAGTTTCTTTGGCAGAATATACTATCTGGCTTTCAAATATACTGATAGACTCTCACTGTAATTGAAATAGACTTACTGATTTTTGTGGTGTAACTCTTTTGTTGGTTTTTTAGAGAGCTCGTTAGCCATCAGTACTATTATTAACACACACCATGCATAACCGTCGACCAATGCCTATATATAAATACAACCGTTAGAAATAACACATATTTTTTACCATGGTACCTAGTGACACACCATGAGGATGTACCCACATACTTCATAGCACATCTCCACCGCCCTAGCATCAAAAGAGTCAGATTGTCCAAATCTGAACAGTGGCTGAATCTGCTCCATCTGGACAATGTTCTATCACGTGGTCAGCCAGTCTACAACACCAACAAGTTGCAATACCCACCAATTTCCAGACAAGCCTATTGAGAATTTTGTGCCTACACCAGTTCGCAAAGAACTAAATCATTTTTCCAGGTGCAACAAATTTGAGGAACTTCTTGCCAGATTCATCTCTCCAAACTGAAGCCATAGTTCTTCATAGCAAATATTCTATGAATATTTACAAGAACATTCCTGACTAGATGAAAATACATCCTGCTTCCAGACTTCAAATATAAATATTACCAATCAATATTGCTCATACTGGCTCCAACAACTTTGTTAGAACACGGTAGCGGTTTCTATTAAAAGTTTTAAATCGTCCAATTAAAATAAAGAAATTTCAGACTTACTCTAACCACAAGTCAAACTCGATTCTTACCACTTTGTATGCCATATTTTTTCTTCTGCTTCATTTCAAACAAAACCTAACGCTCTGATACCACTGTTGAGAATTAAAGTAAATTCTCCAATTACACTCACATGGCCGTTGTTCAAGAAATTTAATTAAGACAAGGAAAAATAAAAAAACGAAGATAAATTTAACAGATTGTTAAAATTTTTCACTATATGATTAAAGTAGTTACAACCATATAGAATTTTCACTTGTCAAACCTATCCCTCAAGTATTACAAGAAAATATAACAAGTTTTATAACTTCTACTAATTTCTACTCTTTACCCAACCTGCAAAGAATTAAAGAAATCTTAAGACGTTAGGCTACTATTTTTCTTTACAAGACTCTCTGACCCGACCCAAGTGACACTGAAAAAATCACCCTGAATTTTACCACAGCTAATTTTCTACCCTTTGAATAAATAAAAAAGAATTACAAGAAAACTCTAAAGATGTTAAACTCATCAATTTTTTCCTCTACTCACTTGTATCACTTGTGCATAAAAAAATGAAAACACCTCTATTTATAGGTTTTGTTGACTTAGAAGACAAGAAAATTCCTTCTAAAATTAGGATTTCTTTTGTTCCAAAGATTCTTCTTTTTTTTTTAATTTAAATTATTTTTGACAACAAACCCTACAAATAAAGGCAACCCACCAAAACGAGATGAATCAGCGGTGGGAAGGGAAGAAACGGAAGCAAAAACATGGCCTTACAGATTTTGGTTTGGTGTTGTGGTTCTGGGCTCTTGTGTTTTCGCCCATTGTTTTGTGAATTTTTTGGCCCATTTTTAGGGACTTTTTTCTTTTTTCCGGCCCTTTGGGCTTTGAAGCTGTGTAAGCCCTTTTGTCCAAGGGTAAGTCTTGTACTATTTTTTATTTTCTTACAAAATAAACTGTCACAACGTGGTTTTGTTAAAAAAAAAAATGATTCTTTGTTTTCAATTTCATTCAGATATCGAGTCCAAGCCAAACGTCTGATAAAGAGTATTTATGTCACAATCTTAATGAGATATTTATATAAAGTGCTGAGATCGGACATCAAGCGGGGATAGTTCAGTTGGGAGAGCGTCAGACTGAAGATCTGAAGGCCGCGTGTTCGATCCACGCTCACCGCATTTGTTCCTTTTTAATGTAATAATATGTCTATTTTATTTGTTCCTTTTTAGTGTAATAATATGTCTTTTTTAAGAAAAGTGATAAACATTTTTTAAAGAATATTTACGTCACATCTTTAAGGAGATATAAACATGATAAGCATCAAGCGGGGATAGCTTAGTTGGGAGAGCATTAGACTGAAGATCTGGCCTAGCTTAGTTGGGAGAGCATTAGACTGAAGATCTGAAGGCCACGTGTTTGATCCACGCTAGCTGCATTTTTTTTTTTAAATATCATTTTTCATGCAAAGTGATAAATTGCTTTTCTTTTTTTTTTTCTTTTTTTTAATATCATTTTTCACGCAAAAGTGATAAATTATGGATAGAAGGGAAAATTCAATTTTTTTTTTAAAATATCATTTTTCACGCAAGTGATAAATTGTGGATAGAAGGCATAATTCTTTTGTTTTTTTTTTAAATATCATTTTTCACGCAAGTGATAAATTGTGGATAAAAGGGATATCATATTGAGATCTTATAATCTTTTGAGGCCTTTTGATTGGTTGATTTGTGTACTTGTAAATCCTCAGCCACCACAACTCCATACATGAAATCATGCCCACCAATCCATGATTCTCACTTTTTAAATCACACTGCCGTTCTCCAGATTTCCAGAAGCCTCCCATATTCCAGAGACAGTTGAGCAGTAAACTTGAAGAAGAAATGGCATCCATGGCTTCTGCTGCCAGTTCTACCACTGTTGTTAGAGCAACTCCATTCTTGGGCCAAACCAAGAATGCCAACCCTCTTAGAGATGTCGTCTCCATGGGAAATGGCAAATATACTATGGTACTTTTACTCTCTGCAGTCCGGGAATGCCCCCCCCCCTTTGTTTATATTAGGTTACTAAATTGATTTTTTTGACAGGGTAATGAGTTGTGGTATGGACCGGATCGCGTCAAGTACTTGGGGCCGTTCTCTGCTCAAACTCCGTCCTACTTGACCGGAGAATTCCCTGGTGATTACGGTTGGGACACTGCTGGTCTGTCTGCTGATCCTGAGGCCTTTGCAAGAAACAGGGCTCTTGAGGTATTATTATATAGTGATTTTAGTTTGTGTACAAGGTTTCTTCGTAACACAAAGTGGTATTAACATGTAATTGAAAACCAACAGGTTATTCACGGACGATGGGCAATGCTTGGAGCTCTGGGATGCATTACCCCGGAAGTTCTTGAGAAATGGGTTAAAGTGGACTTCAAAGAGCCAGTCTGGTTCAAGGCTGGTGCTCAGATATTCTCTGAAGGTGGACTGGACTACTTGGGCAATCCCAATCTTGTGCATGCACAGAGCATTTTGGCAGTTCTAGCATTCCAAGTTGTTCTCATGGGACTCGTCGAGGGATTCAGAATTAACGGCTTAGAAGGCGTCGGAGAGGGCAACAATCTGTACCCCGGTGGCCAATACTTCGCTCTTCCGATCTGGACTTGCTGACGATCCAGTCACTTTTGCCGAGCTCAAGGTGAAGGAAATCAAGAATGGAAGGCTCGCCATGTTCTCCATGTTCGGCTTCTTTGTTCAGGCTATCGTCACTGGAAAAGGCCCACTGGAGAATCTGTTGGACCACCTTGATAACCCGGTTGCTAACAATGCCTGGGTTTATGCCACCAAATTCGTGCCAGGGTCATAAAATCAGCTTCGTATGTTCAAGTTAGTGTCACAAATGGAAGAGAATCCATGATTGTGTAAATTTGCCTATGTACTTGTCGAATCCAACAAATAGCGATATGAACATTTCTCTCTTTCATATCTTCGAACATAATTACAACATCCAGTCAAGTTCTGAATTTCATAAATCACTGATGCAGTAAATTATATGTGACAAAATTTATGCATTTACAGACAAACAATCTCCCACTCTCACCTAATCAATTCTGCCTGAAACCCAGAAGAGAATAAGCACGTTCAAGAAAGGAATAAGAGGCTTTGGTTTGACAGCAAGATCATCTAAGAAGTATAAGAAAGCTAAAATATTTTGCTCCTCTTTCCCCTGCCATATTAGTCGATTCCTCTCGGCCTCATCCTGCCCTAGCCTGTGTACTTTTGCCTTTACCTCCCTTAACCAGACCCTATAATCCTTTCTCCAAGACCGAAACCTGCATTTCAGGCTGCGTAGTTCCTCCTCAGGATTAATGGCAGGAGAATGCTCAGATGTGACATCAACAATTGCTCTGGCCTCATCATCAAACTTCTTCTTTCTTTGCTCAAATTTCTTCACAAGGGGAATGACCATATTCAAATCATCACCAGTCAGCTGACCTGCTCCAACATCTTTAACTTCATAAGCAAATTCGACGTGGGTATCCTCACGAGGAGTCTGAGTTCTCACTGACATATCATCACAATCGTAATAGCGAGGTGAAGGGGAGCCATCAACACTTGCAGGTTGACCTACATTGTCATCAACACCAAGACTCTTTTCAACAGCAGCCAAACTCATCTGCAAGATCGGAACAATGTAAGTGACAGAAGGTATTGATTCCTTTGTTTTCAGTTAACTCAATAACAAATGATAAAATGTTCCTGTTATTGGCAACCATGTAATCAATATGTAGTTAGTGATGGCAACACGGGATTTCTCCATCCAACCCACCTAATTCCGCATGTGGGTGCACCCTAGAGTAGCAGGAACTTAAACTCATAGATGGGAGGATCAACATTTTTATATTTTTCTTTAAACGAGATATATTCCCGAACCCGCCCCACCCAACCACGCAACATGTATTTTTTGCCCCATTACTGGCTGGCTCCATGAATTTCTGTTTAAGGCAGCTTTTCCTTGTCCATCACTATGGTATAACCCAGCAAGAGGAGTGTGAAGGGCGGGGACTGGTGAAGGAAAAGACGAATACTTATTTTTCAAAGAGAAGAAAAAAAGACCCTTTCTATAAGCCGAGGTGCTAAACAGTATTATCCTCGTGTGTTGGGGGGAGGGGGACCATCTGCGGGTGAGAATATTGTACAAAACAGAGATCAGGAAGTTCTCTAATCTAATCTTTTAAAAGGAGATATACTCTTTTTAATGAACGGTTGCCTCATGAAGCTGTCTCTAACAAACATATATTCATTTTAATCATGGATAATTATCAGCTTATTTTCAGATATTAGAATGTAACATCAGTGTAAGCGAGTCATGCAGCCTGATCGAATGACACTTGATGAGTTCTGTACATAATTGCACCAATGTAACTCCAACTACGCCCTATAGAACGAAATGTGGAAGTTAATATTGCCAAACCATAAAAAAGGCAGAATGGTAATGAAAGAGAAACAAAATCCTCCACATTCATGTCCCATTCTGCATTAACTTCAGGAACCACATATACAGCAAGTTAATAGTGCACACATATGTGCACAGCCTGATGGTGGTTACATAAGTGAAATATCTATAGGCACTTCTACCAAGCAAAGCAAATCAGTCAAGCAGAAAAAGTTTCCCAATGCTAGGATCAATAATGTTTTTTTATTTTTTTTTTAAAGCAAATTCAAACGGAACAAGGACTCTTTTTTCTCCATTTACCCACACTGTTTCATGCTACTCACTCGATATAAGACAAACATAAGTTTCACTTTAATGTTTTTATTATTGAACTCAATCAAGCATTACACCCCAACTTGCACAATATGAGAACTGAGAACCTTCTAGGTGTTTTAGATGTTTCTTTTACCAGCGGTTTCAAAAGTCAGGGTAATAAATAGTGTCATAAAAAGAACATAATAAACTCACTTGCAAAGATGCTGTATGCTTTTGGCATTCCTCCTCCAGGTATTTAATCTTAGCTCCATACTCAGACCACCGTACCTCAAATTGCCTTATTTGTTCTCTTAGAGCTGCATTTTCCCTTTCCTTCTGCCCAAGAATTGTTTCTGCCATAATTACCTTCCTTTGAAGTTCTTCAATGACTGAAGGTAACCTTTCGGGTGGCATATCCTGGTCAGCCACTAAAAGTGTATCTTAGCCTTTGTTTGATAAAACTTTTGTGAGAAGTAATTCTTTTAAAAGTGATCTTTTAAAGAACGTCAGGTGAAGTAGGGGGAAATGTGAACCATGTGTAAGATTATTTTATTCAGAGAATGTGTAGTTAAAGATAAATGTTGTCTTTGACCTAGAATTTTAGCTAGACTTTGAGCTTCATCAATAAACTCTTAAAATCAAAGATCGTAGACAGCAGAGTGAACTTGAATATTTGTTTGGGCAAAGGAGAGTAAGAAGACTTGCATGTTAACACACAACCACTTGCTTATTTATCAGTGCATGAAAAATAAATGCAAGTTTTTCCAGTAATGCAGTCGACTGATCGATGCATCAAAACTTTAAGAGAGGAATCGGCCTCATATTTTACTCAAAATCACATCGTCATATTCAGTATAATTCAAACAAAGATGCGTTCTTCCAGCACAAGCAAATTGCAGATTGTATCCACACATTCGAAAGAATGTTAGCCACATATACCAGGCATTTAAGATTGAACATCAGATGGTACAGTATCTTCTAGAAGCAGCAAAATACAACCAAGAAATCTTAGAAGATCTTTAGGTAATAGCATCTCAATGTTAGACATTCTTCTGGTAAAAGCTTTTATAGATCAGTACCTTAAAGTCAGGAATCTTCCAGCCTGGTCTCTTTATAGCAATATGGGGCATTTTTGAATTCCTAACGTAACTAACTTTCCTTTTACACAACCACCCACGAACTACTGCAGACGATCTTGTATGGGATTAGGATAGCATAATTAACTAAAACTCAAACAAAAAAACAATCACAAAGATTTTTTACCAGATTGTATGCGCACAACTGACACCAGCCGCTTGCGAGCAATCTGCTTAATCTTAAGCAAAGCGCAATACTCCCTTCTTGATATTTCAGCACGAATAACTGCAAGAATATAAAATGTCAATACTTGAGTAGAAATAACAAGCTCCAGGATTACTGATTACAACAAGCGATAATTAAGTTTTGTCTCTGACAAAAGTCAAGTAAATCCAGGGGTTCCTGAAAACAGGAATGTAAGTGAAAAAGATCTGATGATATTCTCTGGTAGACTCGCCAGTCTGCCACTGAAGACAACAGGTATAGCTAATTGTACCATGGCTTTATGGAAATAATCATGGCATCAAACCTTTAATGCTTTCAAGATCATCTTGAATGGGGAAAGAAATTAATTTAGATTTAGAAATGACTGGGAATTAAGTCAGCCTCACATGATTGCAATGTTACTACTCCTCCCTTGAGCTCATGAAAGCATCGACGGGAACAATGACCACGAAAGTACTTCTGAATCACAAGGGTACCTTGCAGCACTTGATTTCTAACATCTTCCAAAGCACCAATCTGTAGTTTGAGAAAACAGAAGATAAAAAAAACTATTCCAAGAGATCTTTTAGCTTTTCATAACTGATATACAGGGACATTTCATTTTAAATATCAATGTACAACAAAATTAATTGGTTTTCTGGATGAAACATTGTGCAAATTGATCTCTTTATTTGCTTAAACATTCGAGTTCATGACTTCCAATAATAATGGAAAAAGCATACAGTGACCCTCTAAGTTGAGAAGGTATGTATCATCTGATGAGAAAGAAGCATCAATTTGGCTACTTATTTATTATTTTAATTTGCCATATACTTCTGGGTTTATGTACATACAAATTAGAAGCTGCAACATAGTATTATGCAACAGAACACATACTATAATGTGAAAAGTGTGTCTATGACCACTCGGCAAACATCATAAACAAAAGAGCAACAAGCCAGAATATATCATAAACCAAATTTGAACATTGAAATAGATATAGAAACTTGTCTATTGTGCTTGGAAAGGCAGATTTGTACAGCCAAACTGATGAATTCCTCCAGAATGTCTGTCTACCAACGTATATAAAGCACTGTTTTGGCTTTCAATCAGGCAGAAAAGGTCCCATTTCAAGTGGTGTCATGTGCACTGTTAACAGCATTTACTGTCTCTTAATAAATAAAATATTAGGCAGTACCGAGACGCTTCCCAGCACACGGTGTAAGTATAATATCTGCTACATACCATTCAAGCGTTCAAACTACAGTTCATGGAGTGATCTGGTGATGGTGGTCTAGGATATTATTTTGGATGTTTACTTCTTCTATACTTTAACGAGTACCGTGCAGCAAATAATGCCATATACATTCTAAGAACATGTAAACACATGCTATCATATTATATGAACACACTGAAAAATACAAGTAAAAACTTGATTTTGGATATTGTGATAAATGTCCATGGTAATTTAAAAATACAAACCCTGATAAAGAGAAAATTAGGACAAACATCAAAAAGTTTAAGGTGAAAATATAAGCTCCAATAATTTCCATTACATCCAAACAATACTACATTTATCCGTTTGTTTGCTTGAACGCAGAAGACTAATTCAATCATATAACCGGCTGCATTGCGTTCACTGCATCTAGAATTTACTCTATAATCCTCATAAGCGTAATTCACATCTTATTGGTCATTCAAACCTAGAGAGATAAGCATAAAAATCAAATCTCACTGACAAAGTTTGAATGGTCAACAGACAAATTTGTGAAAGAAAGAACATGGCGAAAAGCATTAAATTGCAAGCACATTGGTTCACCTTCTCGACGAAGTAACCAGCATTTTCATCCCACTCAGACTCCCTAAACCTTGGATGCATATCTAGGGGCGATCTGCCGAGCTTGGCATAGTCGATATCCTCTACGTTCTCCCATTCCTTAACCCGGTCTTTTGTGTTTTCATTTTTTCCCTTGAAATTTGATGAGCTCTCGGAGGACTCAGATTCCCCAGGATTGAAGGTCCCGCGCCTTGTCCGCTTAGGCGAGGGCAAACGGTTCCTGGATGCAGGCTTGGGCCGGGCCGGAAGAGCAGGAGGAATGAGATCGGAAGAGCGTCTCATTCTCTTCCTTTCTCCGAAGAGAATACAGCATTTCCTCCATGGAACTCCGAGCTCTCGAATTCGGCGACATAGACCTCATCTTTCAATACTTTTTCACCGCAAACTCTCAAACACATGTGAAACGTCCATCAAATTGTAAAATTAACTGGTCGTTCAAAAATTTCGAACAATGTCTACGACGACATTGTTCAATACACGAGTCTAAAACCCTAATTCAAATAAGAAATGTATGAACCGGGAAAGAAAATTTAATCAAGATCTCAATTTCAAATTTGAAAGAATGAGATATGGTCCAAAAAAACTTTTGAAATGGAGGTAAATTTGAGGAGAAAATGAGGAAAATACAAAATTTATGTGGCAAAGAAAAGTTGTCTGCAGGAATTTGTTTATTGAATTTTTAGGTTTAAATGAAAATTAATGGCGTTTGTTGCGATATTCAACACTATCAGGCTGGGAAGGAAAGGCCGGAGGGAGTTCTGCATGGGTAGAAATTGGAATTTGGGGATTCTTTTTTCTTTTTCTTTTCCTTTTTCCTTTAGAAATAGGGAAATTGGTGCGTTTGGGGGGGGGGGGGGGGGGGGGGGGGGGGGGGGGGGGGGGGGGGGGGGGGGGGGGGGGGGGGGGGGGGGGGGGGGGGGGGG
>CAVNYN010210332.1:0-13182 GCA_963692815.1 Nyctanthes arbor-tristis | reverse complement strand
GGACACATAGATAAAAATTAGAAATGCCAACATATATGATTTTTCGTACTTACAACATCTGTTGTAATATTTGCGCTACTTCTATAGATTAAGTACAACTTTTGGTTTTTCTTTTTTGTAGTAGAATGGTTCGATTTCTCGAGTAACATGGTTTGCTAGTATATTGGAAATGTGAACATAAAACTATATTGTATTGAGTTGATCATGTAGGTTTTTCATTAAAAAATAGAGGAGATAATGCTAAAATTTCTATAAGTTAGTATGCACAGTCAGATGCCTTAACAGTAGTTCCGGCTTTTAGTTGCTATTTACTGTTGGCGCACGTCACTCCTCGAGTCCACCAACACAACTCGAGTCGGGCGTGTCATGAAACCTCCATAATTTTACCTTACAATGTAGAAATTGAAGAGAGCAATGGAGAGGTCCAGACTTTGTTTAATGTTTAAGTGTTTGATTGTTTCTTTGACTTTTCATAAATCATTTAAAATTAACTTCCTACAAATTTTTAGAACTAAATTTATTTTTTAAAGAAAGAAGAAAATTCTTGACGGATCATAAGTCCATGGGGAGGGTCTAAGCTAACCCTGACCCGCCCACAGTGGGGAAAAAAATGTTGCCGCATACCCCTCATAACCCGATTAGGCACTATGGGTCAATCTTATTAGGAGCGGGTTCCTATGAGTTCGTGGATCGATGGATTAATTATCATCCCTATAACCAGCACTGAGAGTTAACATGAATACCACATCACGCAATATGTATGGAACAGTTAAAATATGAGAAGAACAAAAATAAGAGCTTTTTATAATGCAAATTCAATTTTATTTTATTTAAATTTTTAACATTTTTCATGATAATAATTGTTGACGAGCCTTTTTGGAGACATCTAGCATGACGATTTTATCCTTTTTGGGACCACACTTGTGGTGGGTGGCCCTCTCAAGGTTTTGTGCGCAAGTGGTACCAGAGATCATCCCAAAATCTATATAAGACCAAGGCCAAGGTTGAGGGATCAATCCCTGGAGGACGCGATTCCCTCAAAGTAATTTACAAAACTTTGAGGGGGCCACCAAAAGAAGACAAAATCGTCGTGTTACGTGTCTCCAAAAAGGCACGTCAACAATAATAATAATTTTAAAAAACAGCAAAACAATGAAGTTTAGAACGGAAGAAAATCTAAAACTAAATGAAGAACATTACAACAGCCATTAATTACTCACTTTTAGTCTACAGCATAGTTGGTAATACAATATATTCTAGCAAATTAAATAACGATTTAAAACTGCTGGAAATAAATCAATCAATGCATAACAGTTCATTAATCTAGAAAATTAAATAAATTAAAGTCTATTTAAATACTAACACATTTAATTAATACGATCTCAACTATATATAGACAAACCAAGTTTAGAAGTGCCTCTTCCAACAAAAATTCATTTAATAATGGCGACATTGCAGGGAGCGTTTGTTGTACTGTTAATGACATCAATGGCGACATATGCCATGGAGAATGCAATACCGGAATCATTGCTGGCAGTCGAGGGATTTCTGCCATGCTTGGAAGCTCTAAAGGGTGCTGAAAATTGTTCTGTGAACATTATGAAAGCAGTGTTCGGATTTCCACTTGACAATGAATGCTGCAAAGCTGTAGATCAGATTGCTAAACAATGCTTCGATCCAGTAGGGTTTCCTGTGTCTCAGGAGGCATTGCCTGTTTCTTTGAAGAACTGCATTTCTGCCTGGCCGGCAGCACCTGCCGGTATTGAGCAAACTGTTTTGGATTTCTTTAAAAAATGGTAGGGGAAATGAGTTCTATTCCTGTTATTTTGATGAATATATTTATCATTTTTAACTGCTGTAGTTTTCTATATATGAATATTAATCTTTGATTTTTTTTTTTAAAGTTCATGTTAATAAAAGGAGAATATTTCACTTTTGATCAATTGAATTTTGAGTAATTAAAGTCATAATATATGAACTGGCTCAATTGCCAATAGCTTTAGCTGTTCAAGATTGCAAAAAGGGCCATGCTTAGTCTCTTTATACCAATCAGCTTGTCGCAATAAGTTGCAAAAAAATGTTGTGTATATATATACGGTGAAAGGATTCAGTATAATCAGACGGCATTACTTGAATGCTACTTCGGGTGCATGCAAAGAAATGATCAAAACAAAGAGCTGTATTTGCTAGAGAATATTGGGACTTCCCTATCATAATTCTTCACAACTTAACACGAGGATACTAAAATGGCTTATGAATTTTGATGTTTGTAAACAAATGACTAATGATTTGAACTTGAATAAAAAGAAAGGCCTATTGAAAATTATCATATCGTTCCAGGATCCCCCAGCAAGCAGTTGTTGCTTGCTTCCTAAGCCAATACCTGGTGAACTCCTTGAGCCTGAGAGGAAAGCTTAGAATTCGATTGGGAACACTTCCTTCGAGGGCACTCATAACACACACCAATCAAGGAAAGTCACTCAATAATCTCAAGAGAAACCCTAAATCATAATGTGACTCTTGCAAGGAGTTCTGACTCTTTAGAAGAGCTGTTTACAAATCTATAAATACATCATATTAGTTCTTTGATCAAAACAAGGAAAAAGAGATTGAAAAAATGTAAAAGTTCAAGCTATGAATTTGTAACTGTTTCATGTTTTCCTTCTACATTTTAAACTCTTTTCTTGTAAACAATTTACAAAAAAATGCTTTCTATAACCTTATTAAGTGACGGAGCCTAATTTGTTGCGCTACGCGGAAGATGTTCGCCCCCGAAAGGTATTTAGTATTCAGAGTATTGAACAAGTTAGATTTTCTTACGGTTTCTACAGATCGGAAGAGCACACGTCAGGGTTATTCTATATATAGGGCAAATATCTTGTAACCCTTTTAATTCCAACACATATAATAAAACATTGCGGTGGCTGAAGATAGGACGTAGCCTCAAGAGGAGGTGAACCTGTATAAATCTTGTGTTTTCTGTGCGTTTCTTTATCGCTTTACAATCAATTTCTCGTAACAAACCTGTCGTTTTGAATTTGGTGTTTGGGTTCTTCATGAATGCACAACCACAATATTAATTGTGGCTTCATTGCATCCTGGAGGCATATTTACAACTCAAGTGGATATTGTCAACAGCTTTTGATTAAATTATGAAATTTAAATACTTGTTTTAGCTAGCCTATTAATTAATATAGTAATCCAATTCCTACTTTATATAGAAATTGGTCAAGATACTTTCATCATGTTTATATCACTCTTTTTCACTGATCACTTCAGTTCTATTATAAAGTAGAGTTAAAGACGGTCCATTATTCGATAAACAATGATAATGCAGATTTATAGGAAATATATATAATTAAAGGATGCCGCCAAATGGGAGCATGTATCTTAATTTATCCTGGCTTAAAGGGAGTACTACTATTTTGGAAATCCCATGCATTGTTTCAATTCAATTCCATGACTATGGTATAATATGTAGCTTTAACTCAAAGTAAAAAGATCCTTGTTGCCATTCAATAAAATGATGCACATCAAATCAGCCATTCAAATATGTGTACTTCAACTATTGACCGGTGCAGAGTTCGTGCAATTCTTCAGGGCACCAAGCAGCAGTGAAGAAAACAATTTCGGTAAGCAATTTTTAGCTGTCTCATTGACGAATTCACAGCATCTAGCGTCAAATGCATTCCTGAACACTGCTTTCCAAATATCAAATACACAGCCTTTGTCTCCCTTTAGAGCCTCCCGACACGGATGCTGATTTGGTTGTGGCACGGCATCAGCAAGCAATAATCTAATTGGCTGCACTGCCCTTCTCAGATGCCATATATAGTATTAGTATTTAATTTGAAAATTATGTTTTTCTAAAGGAAGACTTTGACCCGGATAAAGTTGTTGGGACATGCTTCTAAACTTAACCTATTTATAAAGCGTTTATGATGTTCCACTTTAGTTTATTTATTATAGCGTTACTTTGTATGCTATTTTATAAAAAAACAAAAAATAAAAAATAAAAATAATTCAAATAACCCATCCCTAATCCCCCCACACGCATGTAATAAAGCTAAATCCAAAAGCGGAATTTCCCAATACATAGATTTTATTGTATACATAGATTTTATACTCGTCCTCCAAACACTTGGGAACATCCCAATGGAAGAGGGTCACACAAGGTTCAATGCCTAAATTGAAGTAACAAAGAGAATTAGAGGATATGATAGTAAGAAGAAAAATTCATTTCCATGTCATATCATTTTGAACTTCAGACCAAGATCACCCCTTACTAGGACAAGAACTTCGAGTCTATACTAATGCCCCTCCCTAAACTTTCCCCAATTCATTTCCAAGTCACACACACATATATATATCACTTTTAACTTCCAATTCTAACCTGCTGCCACGAGTCTGTCGATGAGATCATTATAGAATTTTATTCCGTCTTCGCATAAGCCACCAGACAATTTACCTTCTGTTAATACAAAAATGTGACATCAATCATCAACTGATTCATAAAATTAAACGGTGCACAAAACGTGCTTCAGAGTCACATTTTAAAGTCACATATATACCTGGCAATATTCTACTCCATGCAATTGAAAATCTGTAAGAATCAACTCCAAGTGTTTTCAGCAAATCCACGTCTTCCTGCAACATTACAAAAAACTAGTAGACTCCTTGGGCAAATTAGGGCAAAAAAAAGGGTCTAGAATATAACATATAAACACATACAGAAATCAAGTACAACAAAAGTACATTGTAACGACATTAAACATTCTAAGCAAAAACAACACTAGAATTTGTTTATTTATTTATATATTAGATAGAAGTTCACATTGTAATGAAATAACATATACCTTAAACATATTATAATGATTAACGGCAACACACCCGTTGCTACCATCCACAGTCGCCCCTGCCATATAAACAAAAATACATAGACATCATCGGTGAGATTTTCATGACACGAGGGTATAATTCGCTAATTAATTCTACTTTGACCTTGTTGAAAGAATTAACTTAAACCCTTTTATGTAAGTCAGTATTTTGGTTTAGAAGGATGTAAGAAAATACTGTTACTATGTTGTACAAAATAGTAGATTTTTCGAGAATATTGTAATTTATAACCTTTTTGTAAGCAGTAACTCAAACTTTTATATGTGAATTAAAGTCTTTATATTTTACTAATTTATGCACTAAGAGGCTAGCAATGGAAAGAAGAGACCTGGTGTATACAATGTAAAATGATCCCAATTACTGACGCCCTTGCCACCTATATTCCAAGCACCTTCGATCTGCATTATTTAGAATATATTAACCCAAAAAATGCGTTAACTAATCAAATAACAATATATGTATGTAAACTAACTAATGTGTTTGGAAAATGGACTGAGCAAATAAAACATACCAAAACATACTAATTACTCACCTGATATGCTGATGTTGCAGCACCGAAGATAAAATCATTGGGAAAGTCAGATCGTTTGATCTCAGTTTCGGAGGAAGCCATCAGGGAATTATGAAGAACTTGAGAAAACTTAGTAACACACTGAGACAGTTTAGAAAGATATATATGGTTGATGTGTGTTGTTCCACTCAATCATCAATCTATTTATACACACTGAAAAGGGAACGCTTGTAAAATACAAGAATTAAGCAATAATGTAAAGTCTAATAATTCATTTTACATGGCATAAGTACTTTTCTTTATTCTTGATAAAGTAAATGAAAGCATATATTAAAGAGACATTCTTCATTAATTTCTTCTGAACTACAAGTATATATAGAGACGGCTCTCTTTACTTCAATAATATTCCTTATCTAGAGAAGTCGCTCTCCCAATTAGGGATTGGCATGTGTTCAAAACTACTTTTTTGGCTCATTCTTTACTTTAAGATGGTTTTTAGTAATGAAATTTCCCTTGATTGTAAAACAAAGAGGTACATTAACAAAACAGCTTGGTGCAAATTTAATTGGGTGATAAAAAGGTTTGCTGAGCAATGTCAATGTGTTACTCAGGTCTCAGGTTGCATACACTTGTAATAAATAAATCAAAATGACAAAAGATACATTTTCGTACACCAAGTCACGCAACAAGTAAAGCAAACAAGGGTATAGCACATCTCATATCTACATATATAATTAACCAAAGTAAACTTATTAAAATGTTGATCTAATGTACTAAGAATCATTGTTATTCACATCATAAAGTTCCTCAAGATTTCTTAGATAATAAAACACTATCCATTTCAAATTAAAATAAATTATTATAAGTCAATCGTGAGCATTAATTAGGTATTAGGTTTGATGGTAACACTATAAAGAATTAATGCTCACGTCTATGCTGCAATCACGTTGATACTAGAACAATTTTCAACTACCGAACCATAGAATTATAACATTCCGAAAATATGTTCTTTCCTGTTCTTATCTAGGCGAGACAACATTCATCCATCTCATAAACCTCGAAAGTCAAAAACAACCAAATATACAATGCTGCAAGTATTGTGCCCATAAATCAAATTAGCTTGACAAATTAAAAATTAAAAAAAAAAGACATATTTAAAAGTGGAATAAATATAAGTACTGAATTGAAATAGCATTAAATGTACCTTAACTTTAGATTCTAATATATATAAAAGAAAAACGAAAAACAATTAATGACTATCTGTTAATTATCTTTTAACATATCTGTTAAATATTAATAAATGAATTTCCAAGAAACGCTCTACATATCAAAGCCAAACCAAACATAATGTCACATATAAAGAGAATTCCATTTTTCATACTTCTCACCAAAAAATCAAATCTTCCAAGTTTATATATACACATTTTAAGAAGTTAATTAATTTGTTATATAAGCACGATGTTCATTGTAAAGGGAGCCATGGTATTGTTCATAGTTGCATGCATGGCAACAACCACCGTATCAAGGCCAACGCGTATCGGGATGGCAAAATTCTCAGATATAGTGGCCGTGCCACCTCCACAAAATTCTGCTTCCGGGGTCATAACAGATGCAGTCGAGACGCTGGAGCAGTATATGCCGTGTTTGGATGCTCTGAAAGGCATTGAGGGTTGTGTAAATGAGATATGGAATGCAGTATATGGAATTCCGCTTGATGATTCATGTTGCCAAATCGTCCATAATATATCTGAAAACTGCTTGCCAAAGGAGATTCCCTTTTCCCAAGTGTTATTGTCTGATGCTCTACAGAAGTGCATCAATTAGTTAACACCTCCGTGTGAACTTATTTTGAATTTTGGAAAATATTTTGATGCCTGAAGTTATTAGACTTAGAGAACTTGAAGTCTCAAAACTAAAAATAAAGTGATTTTTGTGAGATTTATCTTTGGCTTAAGTCAATGGAAGTGCATATATGCAAGTTATGTCAATCTTGACGCTGCTTTCTTCATTCAATCAAGATCTTTTTGCGTGTTCGAAGACTTTATTGGTACCATTAAGAGAAACCCCACCAACATTGCTTATATCAATGAGGTCACATACCTAATCAATGGAATTGGATTTTCCTCATTTCAAAGTTAAATTCAAACTCAAGTAGATAAAATCACATAATCATCAGAAATAAAAGGTCCTCGATTTATTTTAAAAATTCTTCATACCATTTATTGTGTTCCAATTGTTATAGGTTCATCAACCATTGTTTCATTTTAGAAGTTTGATCATGATTATTAGGTGGTCTTATACATTCTTGAGTTTTCAATAGCTGATGGACCATTTAGCACAAGGCAAAGATGGCCTAATTCAAATTTTCACAAATATTAAGAAAATTGCAGTTGATAGCGTTGGAAAGATAAAATTTAATATATTTTCCCTAATATACCATTACATTTATTACATGCTCCACCTTCAATAATACAATTTTGTTGATTTGATGCACATTAAATACGGATATAAAAGAAAACTAATATTCCAACTACGTTTTTAAAATGAAAGTGGACAATATTTTGGAATGAATGAAAAAGGAAAACTGGACTATCTTTGTTGGACAGAGATAGCACTAAATGGAAAGTTTATTGAATGAAATTGACTGAATTATGATGGTCGCTCTTGTGGAGCTGTTACCACAAAATCTTCATTAATTAAAGCATGATTGAAAGACAATAATATAGCTTTTATCTACTACATGAAAGCATGAGATTGATGGATAATTAAGTTCAGTTTTCACTAAATATCCTCATTACCATGAGTTTTCATTAATTTAAAAAGGAAAAAAAAAAAAATCTTGGTAGCCATTTGGATTCTGTATCATTCAGCAAATGATGCAGATCAAACCAGCCATTCAAATATGTAAAAATTCAACTTTTGACTGGTGCAGGAGCATTCGTGCAGTTCTTTAGGGCACCGGGCAGCAGTGAAGAAAATAATTTCGATAAGCAATTTTTAACAGTCTCATTGACGAATTCGCAACATTTGGCATCAACCGCGTGTCCAAACACTGCTTTCCAAATTTCAAATAGACAACCTTCGTCTCCCTTTAGAAGATTTGGCGGCGACTCTG
Source organism: Nyctanthes arbor-tristis (assembly GCA_963692815.1). Taxonomy (NCBI): domain Eukaryota; kingdom Viridiplantae; phylum Streptophyta; class Magnoliopsida; order Lamiales; family Oleaceae; genus Nyctanthes; species Nyctanthes arbor-tristis. Next base: position 4,660 of record CAVNYN010210332.1, on the reverse strand, counting down.
TATTGACAAGCAATAATTACCAGTGCAAAAGCTCCCTTTGTAGATGACATAATATTTATATATGTAATTTGAAGTTTATATGTTTTTTTGAGGGAAGATTGTAAAATGGATAAAGCTCTGGAATATGCTTCAAAACTTAACCTACATATTTATAGGCTGTTAATGCTGTTGCATTTTAACGTTATAGCTTTATTTTTTATGTTATGTTTTAGAAAACTAAAAATTATTAATGGCCTTTTATTCTAATTGATTTCCATTTTTAAACAACGTTTCAAAATATTTTAATGCTATTGTAATAAATGAATTTCCACTAATATGGTAATCCAATGGTCAAAATACTTTCATCGTGTATCAGTGTATATATTACTCTTTTTCATTGATCTCTTTCATCATGTATAGTTAAAGACGGGCCATTATTCGATAAACAATTAATAATGCAGATTTATAGGAAAAATATATGAAGGACATGCTGCTAAATGGGAGCATGTGTCTTTATCCTGGCTTAAAGGGAGTACAACTATTAGTGCAACTACTTTGGAAATCCCATGCATTGTTACAATTCAATTCCATGACTAAGGAATAATATGTAGCTTTAACTCAAAGTAAAAAGATTCTTATAGCCATTCAGATAATTCTGTGTCATTCATTATTAAACAAATGTTGCACGTCAAATCAGCCATTCAAATATGTGTTCTTCAACTATTGACCGGTGCAGCGGCATTTGTGCAATTCTTCAGGGCACCAGGTAGCAGTGAAGAAAACAATTTAGGTAAGCAATTTTTAGCTGTCTCATTGACGAATTCACAGCATTTAGCATCAAGCGCATGCCCGAACACTGCTTTCCAAATCTCAAATACACAGCCTGTGTCTCCCTTTAGAGCCTTCCGGCACGGATGCAAACTTGGCTGCGGCTCGGCATTAGCAAGCAATAATCTTGGCTGTGCGGCCCTAACGGCGGTTACCATGCATACAAGCATCATTACAAGTGCAAAAGCTCCCTTCTCAGATGCCATAAATAGTATTAGTACTTAATTTGAAAATTATGTTTCCCTGAAGGAAGACTGTGATCCGGATAAAGTTGTTGGGACATGCTTCTAAACTTAACCTATTTATAGAGCGTTTATGATGTTCCACTTTAGTTTATTTATTATCCGTTACTTTGTATATTATTTTATAAAAAATTAAAATTATTAATTGCAATTTATTCTACTTTTTTTTTTGGGGGGGCAACGCCATTTATTCTATACTTTAATGCTATTGTAACAATTGAATTCCCTACAAAAGATTTACCATTAGTTTAATGGATGAACTATTTGCCATTTGCTGTTGGATTCAGGGCTTGTAATCAAAGATGTGTTTTAACTTCTTCTTCTTCTTCTTCTTCTTCTTCTTCTTCTTCTTATTATTATTATTATTATTATTATTATTATTATTATTATTATTATTATTATTATTATTTTGAGTTATATGAAATTACTAGATTAGACTCAATGTGTTACAATTAAAAAAAAAAAAGAAATGAATATCCGTGGACGGTAACAATCTTCAATTTTACTTTATTTAGGTTTTGGAACTTCTCATTCATAAGATTTTAGAACGGCAATTCACAAAGAATTTTAAAATTGGAAAAGGAAATTAAATGCTGGTTATAAGTTGATCAAATGCATAACAGTACATCCTAGAAAATTAAATAGAGTCAAATATAACATTAACATATATCACCTTAAATAATAATAACCCGTTTCTTTAATTAATACAATCACCATTATATATAGACAATGTTTAGAATTGTCTCTCTTAACAAATATTCATTTAACAATCTTATATCTCAGAAAATGAAAAAAAGCACAAACCATGGCATATAAATCATCAGCTGTAAAGGGAGCTTTTCTTTCACTTTTATTGACATCCATGGCAACATATGCCATGGCAAATGCACTATCGGAGTCATTGCTGGCAGTCGAGGAATTCCTGCCGTGCTTGGAAGCTCTAAAGGGTTCTGAGAAGTGTGCAGTGAACATTATGAAAGCAGTGTTTGGATTTCCACTTGACGTTGAATGCTGCAAAGCCGTAGATCAGATAGCTAAACAATGCTTGGAGCCAGCAGGGTTTCCGGTGTCTCAAGAGACGTTGCCATCTTCTTTGAAGAACTGCATTTCTGCTCAGGCACCACCAGCCCCTATTAAATAGGAACGAACTATTTCTCTTACTTACTTTTTCTGATGAATATATTTGTCATCTATGGTTTAATATCATGAGGAACTGCTTTAGTTTTCTATACATGAATATATATCTTTGATCGTTTTGGATGTTCAAGTTAATGAAAGTTCAATTTGCTGTTAATTAAGATGACAGTAAATTAAAGAGAAAAAATAGTAGTTTGTTGAAATTAAAGCAACAAATAATATATGAACTCGCTCACACTCTAATTAATAGTCTAGCTTTAGATCGTTCAAGATTACAATTATACCCATGCATGCTTAATTGGTCTTAAACACCCATTTAATGTTGGAAGTAAACTTGATTTGGGCCAAAACAAAAACTTGGGCCTAAAAGTCTAGTAAAAAGAATTTTCTAGAAGAAGCCCAATAGGCCCATTAACTAGAAAGCTCTTTTGGATAAGTTTTGGGAGATATTTTTAAGAGATATTTCTAAATAATTTCTAGACATTTGTAATGGATAAATATCCAAGATATTTTTGTAGAGAATTCTAGAGGATGAATTATGGCTGTTAGATTAAGAGAATGGCGGCAAAATCCTAGCCATTAGTTAAGGAGGTGTCACTAGTATAAATAGGGGTGTTGTGTTCCAATTTGGGGTGTGTGAGTGAAGTGAAAAAGTGAAAGAAAAAAAAGAGTTCATTTATAATACTTTCTTCTCTTCCACTACCATTTCCATTGTTCACTTCTCAAAACCTTTCAAGCCTTCTTACAAAAAATTAATTTTCATATTCTAACAAAGTGGTATCAGAGCCCGATTCAAGTGAGAGTTGTTAAAAAGCCATGGCTATGGGTGGTATGGCATCCTTTCAAGGTCCATCACTAAAGGGAAGTAACTATGATAATTGGAGCATCAAGATGAAGGCTTTACTTGGAGCACATGATGTTTGGGAGATTGTGGAGAAAGGCTACAATGAGCCACAAGATGAGGCATCACTTTCCCAACAACAAAGGGATTGTTGAAAGGATTCAAGAAAGAGAGAAGAAAGCTCTCTTCCGGTTTCGAGAAGATTTCCAATGCAAAATCCGCCAAGGAAGCAAGGGAGAAGCTCCAAATTTCCTACAAAGGAGAAGAGAAAGTAAAGAAGGTACGTCTTCAAACTCTAAGAGGTGAATTTAAAGCATTACATTTGAAAGAATCCGAGTCTATCTCCGATTATTTTTCAAGAGTCTTGGCCATTTCAAATCAATTATAAAGAAACGGTGAGAAATTAGAAGATGTGAGAATTATGGAAAAGATACTCCTGTCTTTGGATCCCAAGTTCGAGCATATTGTTGTGACAATTGAAGAAACAAAAGACTTGGAGGATATGATGATTGAGCAACTCCAAGGATCATTACAAGCCTATGAAGAAAAGCGTAAGAAGAAACAAGGGATCACTGAGCAACTTTTCAAGATGAGCATAAAAGAGAAAGAATAAAGCCAAGGCAACAATAGAAGTCAACACGGCCGAGGTCGAGGTCAAAGTAGAGGACGAGGTGGTAACCACAATTGTGGCCGAGGATGGAGCTTCAACAACAGTAATTATGAGAAAAGAGAAACCTCAACAAGAGGACGTGGAAGGGGACAATCAAACTCAAGGTACGATAAATCTCAAGTCCAATGTTTTAATTGTGAAAAGTTTGGGCATTATGCTTGGGAGTGCAGGACTAAAAATAATAGAGTTGAGGAGAGGACTAACTACGCAGAAACAAAAGAAGATGACGTGCCACTACTACTAGCACACAAGGTTGATGATGAAAGTCAAGAAACCACATGGTATATTGACACAGGAGTAGGCAACCATATGTGCGGAAGAAAACATATACTTACAAAGCTCAATGAAAATGTGAGTGGCAATGTTTCTTTTGGGATGAATAAAAAGTACAAGTACAAGAAAAAGGTAACAAGCTTATCCGTGCTAAGGATGGAAGTCATTGCATGACTTCTAGTGTTTGTTATGTGCCCGACATGAAAAGTAACAACATAAGCTTGGGTCAACTCTTAGAGAAAGGCTATAATATTTATTCAAAAGATTATTGCCTTTTTATAATAGATGATAAAGGAAAATTAATAACCAAGGTGAGAATGTCAAAGCATAGATTATTTCCTCTAAACATCTAGAGTGATGTTGCAATATGTCTTAAAGCTTGCTATAAAGATGCATCATGGCTTTGGCATCTCCGGTTCGGGCACCTTAATTTTGGAGGACTTGAGTTACTATCCAAGAAAAATATGGTGAAAGGATTACCACATATTAACCATCCTAATCAACTTTGTGAAGGATGCTTGTATGGAAAGCAATTTCGGAAAAGCTTTCCAAAGGAGGCTAACTCAAGAGCCCAGAAGCCGCTTGAGCTCCTACATGCAGATATTTGTGGTCCAATTAAGCCAAGTTCTCTCGATAAGAGCAATTATTTCCTTCTCTTTATAGATGATTTTTCAAGAAAAACATGGGTGT
>CAVNYN010210322.1:0-34424 GCA_963692815.1 Nyctanthes arbor-tristis | reverse complement strand
TCATTCTTGCAATGGAGCCACGCTAGCTACAGTCACATGGTAAAGGAGGAGCAGGACGGGAGATTGTCGGATTGGAATGGATAAAAACGGTGGTGGGGTCGTCGGCGAGATTGTATTATTTGGGATGATTTTCTTGGAAGTTTATCCTTATCGTCGCATGATATAAATAGTTATCAGTACTAGGGGTTACAGGTGTCCATTCAACATGAACAGGTGTTCGGTGTATGGGTTTGATTTGAACGTTTGTACCATCACTGGGTCCAAATAGCAACGGTATGTCCACGTGTAAATTGGCAGTGTGGGCTCCGTTTCTTTACCGAACGACCTTTGGAAGGAGATTTTTTTTCCCCGGAAAAGTTAGCCTTTATTTGATATCTTTACCAAAACATTATATAATTTTACTTATCATTAATTTAATTATTAATTTAATAATCTATCTTATTTATAATTATAAATTTTAAATTTTTATTAAATCTATACTATTTATTTTACATCTTTATAATTTCTATTTATAAATCAACTATCATATAAATTAAATGAAATAGACACTAACGATAAAAGAGCAAAGAAATATTATTTAATTTTTGCGTGTTTTCAGTTTACCCACGTGGGAGATGGTGCCATACCTTAAAATTTCAAAAGAACAATTCTAACACAAAATGAGAGTTGGTTGTAACACCGATAAGAGCTAAGTCGTTCCTTGTTATAACAAGATAATAACAACAAAGGATAACATTTTCATTACTGGTGTGAATAGTGTTATTCATCTAAATATAATTCTAAATTATGTGCATGTAACAAGGCATTTTAAAGGTGATCCAATAGGTGATTAATTTCCCTTTCAAAAAAAAAATGGCCATTAATTATTAATTAGTGATGTATATCTAGAATTTGAAATGTACTTGCCTCTTATTTGGTGCTATATCAATCCAGTCCTGCTACAAAACTTGATCAAGCTCCAGTTATGGAGCTTAATCAAGTGTGTGACAAGTAGCCTACACTCTTTCCCTACACACGCTCTTCCGATCTCTTGTTTTATTGAATGCTTACCACATACTTGACCAAGCTCGTTAGCCGGAGCTTAATCAAGTTTCTTAGTAAATTTCTATATCAATCTCACTCATAACAAAAATGGTAGTTACCTAAATTCATTGATTTGGAAGAGTAGTTAAAATAGGAGCCACAAGAAGCTTTAAAACAAGAATGGTAAGGAGTCAAGCAAATAATCTCTCGTCAGATGTATGGTACAATTATCATGTCATACGTTCCTCAACGTGTGCGTATAACGGGATAATCTCACCATATGTCTGGCAAGGGATCATTGCTAATCCTTATTGGCTCCCAGTAATTCCTTACCCACTTATGTTTAAATTAAGGGTAATTTTCAATTTTTGCCCCCAAACTTTTAACTTTGGCTCAATCTTATTCTCATTCTCTTTTATTCCAATATTTTATCCCTCAATCTTTTATAGACTCACATATTTCATCCTTTATATCAATTTTTCAATTAAATATCACGTTTGTGAGGGGAAAAAGGGAACAGAATTTGGACAACTTCACTCTATGTTCTAAAATTTCAATTTTGACTCAATTTTATCTCTATCCTTTTTTCATATATTCACGCGTTACGTCTCTAAATCTAATTCCATCAATTCTTTCATTTGTTTAAGGTATCATGTTATGTGAGGGACAAATATGTTGTTGTTCAAAATTCACTTATGCTTTCTTAAAAAATTCACCAATTTCCCTCCATAAGAATTAACCACCATTCTCGTTCCCTATCTATATAAGCATGCATTAAAGATATATATTGTCCCCTAAGCCTAAGAATGGGGCAATACAAGTAACATATTTGAAATAATAGAGAAGTGAGTAAATAATACTTTGTAGACGTAGGGGATGGCAAAATATAATAATCAACATTGATTAAATACACACGTAATACATTTGGAAATGCCAACAAATTCCAAGTTAGTATTTAACCAGAAATCTAGCTAAAAATACAAATTAAATATCTGATTCAATAAAATACATCAAAACAATATATTGTTAGCAACGCAGTTGAACATCTATCTAAAATAATACAAATTAAATACAATTGACAAAATTTGATATTGAAGACACAACACTTGAATAAATAGAAGATCGACTGGAATTGAACAAAGCAAAAAAGAAAAAGAAAAAGAAACGGGACAAAAATGTATCAAAATTGAAAGTTTGGGGCGTAGACTAAAGTTATCCAGATTTTATTCCCATTTTACCCCCTTGTTACATTTAATGGAAAAATTGATGGAAAGGACAAAATTGGGACAAAATAGGTGAATAGAAAAGAATAGAATTTGATATCTGGAACAAAAAGTGAAAATTACCATTAAACTAATTGAAATTACTTATTTATTAGGTTCAATTCTTAGCCACCGGTAGGAGCAGTGATCAGGTAGCTCATTTGTTTGCTAGGCATGGTGTCGAGTGTACTCCTATTTGGTGGGGACGTCTCCTCCCCCCTTCATTGTAAATACTCTTTGCTTGGATCGTTAGAATGAATAAAAAGCAGTTTGATTGCAAAAAAATTTAAAAAAAAAAAGGAAAAAATGTTTATGCATTTTTTATTATTTACTCTTTTTTCTTTTTTGAACCAGAAACAAAAAATTCCTTTGGCACTTAACTTTTTATATGGCAATTATTGATATATAAAGAATTCAGTATTATGGAGATAAAATTATTATATTATTATAATAATTAAATGAATAATGAATAAAGAATAGTTAAAACAAGAAGGAAATACTACACGCGACCGATATGGCTGCAATCAAGTAGGCATGCTTTTATTTTCTGTCCGGCGATCAAGAGGTTTGGGTGCATACTAATTTCTGGAATATTTTAGCTGCACTCTGCTGAATCACTCCGTGTGGAATATCGGCAAATTTCTAGAAAATAAACTTGGATGTTGCGACAAAAGAAGGTGCATGGCTGCAACTTTGGTGTGGGGGTGATCCGCCGGGATGACAAAGGAATGATGATTGGCTCTTGTGCTTTAAATGTTGATGGAGGGATTGAACCACAGATTGGGGAATGCTATGCTGTCCTTGAAGGGGTTAGCTTTGCGATCAAACTGAAGGGTCAGAACTGTGTGATTGACTCGGATGCTCTCAATGCAATTCACGCTGTAATCAATCCTAGCTTTCGTGCCAAGGAAGGAGCCTTTTTGGCCGCCATCCATGAGCTTGAAGTGGGTGTCAATTCTATCTGTTTTAGATCAGTTCGATGAGATGCCAATGAGACTGCCCATAAACTGGCTAAATTCGCAATTTATTCTGCATATTCTCATACTTGGTTGGATAGACCACCACCGTTTATTGTAAAAACAAAGGAAGGAAATATTTAAGGACATTTTTGATAATTATGAAATAATGTACTCCAAGATTTTAGTACCGACATAACCCCTAAGTTAGTTTGTAACATGTAACATTTTACGAATATATTCATTTTTTAAAATTAACTTAACATTTTTTTAAAAAAATAAATTTAACATTTTCAAAATTTTCTTTTAAAAAAAAAAAAACATTTTCAAAATATTAATTGCTTAGTGGCAAGTTGGCTCAGTAGTAGGGCTTATATCCTTTATCAGAGGATTCAACATGATTCAAGTCACATCATCTCGAATCCTCACCCTTCCTCTCTCTATTTGTAATAGAAAAAGATTAATGCTATTTAGTACTACTAGTGTTTGGAACTATATCAACGTGGCATTGAATGATAAGTCAAATCAAGTGATTCTTTTATTCATGCATTTAATTTCACTTATCATTTATTTAAATATCACCATAAAATCCACTAGAAACATCATAAAAACCATTTCATTTCAAAATCATCAATGAATTTTCCCCAAAGAGTGCCCAACATCACATAATCATGATCTCAAGTCATACGCGCATAGATGGTCAGCTTGAGCCATAGGTATTTTATGACCTCTTCGCCCTATACGGCACAATTAAACAATTTGAGCCATAGCTAGCACGTAGGCCCCTTCGCCTGGGCGGCGTTCATTTGGTTAGCTTGAGCCATAGGCCCCTTCGCCTGTAGGCGGCATGATCATAAACATATGATACAAATTGGAGGGATTTTTATACATCATAAATCATGTCTCAACTCAAACATTTCTTTAAAAGTCGTAAAGTTTCATTTCATATAAACATTCACATAAACATTTCTAAAAAAACATCAACTTTCTGAAATTCATATGAAATCAAGTGTAATTCAACTTTCATTTAGAAGAAATGAAGAAGAGGAAAATCTCTACTCACCGGCTAAGTAGCATCCTTTCGTGTTTCATTTCCTTTTGATCTTTATCATTTTCTGTGACATCATATGAAAATTCCACTTAATATCTAATTTCTTTCTATTTCTCAATTCACACATATAATTTAATTCTTTACTTAAACTAAACATGAAACTTCTTTGGTGTTATAAATTCTCTATTTCATTATATTTCTTTAGATTTCCTTCACTACATCTTAGGAATTTTAATAATATTACATATTAAAATCTTAAATTCCCTCCGTACATCAACATAAACTCTTAGCCTTTAACAAACTCCCACATTTCCTATAGAATATTAAATCATTTATTAGTTGCATGTATTCTCAACTTCACCCAATTTCCTAATCACCATGATATTATTTCATAAGGTCATAACACCATCTCATTGGATCAAGACTCAGTTTAACTCTTTAAACAAGGATTGTTAAGTTTTTCCCCTGTTTGGGCCATGTCCATTCAAAACTATTTTCTACTCAATAACAGTATCATATGTTTATGAAATTTTACCATAAGGTAGAACACTTATATAAGTCCGCCGTATATGAAATTGAGCTCAAGAAAACTAAGTTAGGAACACCAAATTATTTTTCCAGATCGGAAGAGCTGTTCTCGGGTCTGCACCGTCACTCTTCACAAAACATGTCATAAAAACTCCTACCGGACTCCAAATGGTGTCCTTCCAATTTTGGATGATAGATAACTCATATAAGATTATTTTTCAACTTTTATCCTATTAAAATTCAACATATGCTATCATTTATAGCCTCTTAAAGTAGGAGGGGCAGAACTTCATGCATAAAAATTTCAATTTTCGTGTCTAAGCATATTTTTTGCACCATTTAATTCTATAGATCACTTTTACTAACTATAATCCACAAAATCCCCAAACTTCACATCTATGGTTTATGATAATCTCATAATAATATGTCATTGAAGTTGCTAAGTTTAAACACATCCTTTTTATGGCATATACAACAATTATTAAGCTTTAATTCATAAAAATAAACCATAAAATCATTATCAATCACAAAATATATAAACCCTACACATCACCATTTCACTTACCTCTGATTTGTGGAAGAAAATCCAACACTCATGTGCTAAACTATGCTAAAAAGTGTAAAACCTCCCATTTCTTCCATTTTTTCCTTACCTCTTTCTCTTTCTTCCCAATTTTTCTTCTCCATTTCTTGGCTCCATCCGCTCCCAGCGTGTTTAGTGGGTGTTCTGTGTGGGGTGTGTGCGCGCGTTTTGACTCCAAAATATTAGATTTCTTGCTTAAATAGGGAAATTTGTACTTAAGGCCCCTCAACTTTTGTAAGTAATTTAAGTTGGTCCTTAACAAAGACTTTTTTACCCAAAAATCCTTCAACCTTTAATTTCTCCTCTTAAACCCTTTGATTACTTAGATTTTGATCTAAATAATTTAATTTTGACATTAACTTAACTATTCCATCTTTAACTTTTGATATATAAAATTTAGGATGTCACAACACGTGTCTAACTTTTTGACTATAAAAGTACTCTAATTGCTTGCTAATGGAAAAACTTTTGGAAAAAGTCAAAGTTTGATTATAATAACCATGTTATAAACCATACCAAACACGCTCTAAGGGGATGTTTGATTCAATTTATGGTAGTTGATTTATAAAGAGAAATTATAAAGAGGTGAAATGAGTGGTGTAGATTTAATAGAAGTTTGAATTTTGTGGTTATAAATGAGTATTTGTCAAATCAATAGTCAAATCAGTGGTAAATGAGATTATAATGTGTTTTGTTAAAGAGTATCAAACAAGGGCTAAATCAAATACACTGATAAAAGGATTATTTAAAACCTTGACCTATAGTAATATAGAAAGTAAATGTAAAAGTCTAGGAATGGCAATGACACGGGTTCAGGGCGAGTATGTCTTTCCCCGCCCCTCCCCGTTAACCCCTGCCCTGTACCCACCCCAATCGAGTCCTGACTGGGTACGGAAAGGGGGAGGTTCAGGGCGAGTACGGGAAAAATACCCGTTACCCGCCCTGTTAAGAAAATCTTTAAAAAATTTTAAAAAACATAGAAACTATATGAAAAAACTATCTAAATTATTATACATCAAGTCCAAATTATCAATGTCATTAAACCATTTAACAAATACATAAATATTGAAATACCATATAACAAAAAAAAAAAAAACATTGGGCAAAGAACATTTGTGTTGTCTTGGTTTTATTTTTTATTTTAAGGAAACTCAAATTTTGAATTAGTATTAGAGTTAGCTAAAAATTTGACAAAAGAACATTGGCTAAGTGTTCAAGGCTTGCTGATTTAAGTTTGAGTACGATCTAGGGTTTGATTCCTCACTGCCCCTTCTTCTATATTAAAATTTTTTTATATTTAACCAAAAAAAAAATTCATATCAGGTATCGAGATCGGGGCAGCCACAACCCGTCCCGACTCGATAAGAGTTCAGTGCGAAATTCTTGACCCCATACCTGACCTAATATTTAACGGGGCGAGTGATCAGAGCGGGAACCAGCGGGTATCGGGTTCGAAATTGCTTTCCCTATGTAAAATTTTACCATTAAACTAAAAAAAACCATTATATATATATGTATATATATTGTCTCAAAAGTTTTATTTTGTATATATGCAGACATAATAATATGTTTATGTATATATTTGGCATACATGCTTGTAGTCTGAATGTGTACTACACATGCACACACACATATATATATATAATAATAACATGTCTGTCTATAGGCAAAATAAAATGAGTCCTACTATTAATTTGTAGGTAATTATTCATGCAATGTATTACAAAATAAGGTAAATTCAGTGTCTTATCATTAAATTATTTTTCTCTAATTACATACTACACGAGAGTAAAATTATGAATTTACCTCATTTTGCAAAAAAAATTACCTGAATGATTGTCAACAAATAGTACTCTCCAAATAAAATTTTTCATCTAAGCGAAGGTCTAGATGGGCTTAGTGCAAGGCCGGCTAGCATCTCCCATGCTCATAGTCCTTAGTAGTGGACTTTCAAGAGAGAAGTAGAGACAATAAAAATAATTGGTCCCCATATGTTTCTTCTTTCTTTTTTTAATTTTAATTTTCTTTTAATCATTTTTTCTCATTTAAACTACTTTTTTCTATGTCATGTGTAAAATCTAAAAATATACCTTCATCTTCCACCTTCTGCACTACTATTTTATCATTATTTTTGAATTTCTATCTATATCTCTCATTTTTTCCCTTTTTTATTTCTTTTTTCCTTGCTTACACCTCTTTTCATTCATCTTAAATCAAATAATCATTGTCTCTCTATCTCTCTCTTCCAAACCACTCTATGACCTTGATTACCCATTGGAGATGCTCTGGAGCCAGTGCCAACCAGATCTAATGGATTCTTAGACCTAACAATTCCAAGTAAAGAAATTAATTTTAAAGAAAACAACACGTTCTCATCACATTTCTCTTCAACTTTAAACTAATTAATTATGTCGCACAATATTCCTTCATTAAAAAGTTCTACTACAAAATCACACATTATTATGCCAACATGTATCAATAATTAGAAATAAAAAAGTAAGAAGGGGAAAAAAAATTCCCCCGTTAGTTAGTATACGTCTGTTTTATGACACATCATGCTAGCATAATGGTGCAACTTAATCTTATTTACCTTCGAGAAGTATTAGAAAATTTTCATATTATTATTATTCATTCTTTCTTTTTTTTAATATAATAACATCTCCTAACTAACTCCCTAATAATCAAATTCACAAAATGCATTGAGGTGAATAAGTCATTAAACTTTCCATAGTAGTAATCGTTTGTCGTAATAGTAATTTATTCATTTATTGATCCATGTAAAGGTGGGACATGTGGTGGGCTCTGGTCACCATTTAAAATGGGATGAAGAGATCAATTATTAATGTTTATGAATTTAACACATCCTCTTATTTCAATTTGTTATTTATTTATTTCTAAATCACGTAGTTGACACTTGAAGAGAAGAAAAACATTTAAAAGTACGCATTGATGTCACTAGACAGCGAGGGACATTGGTTTTTTTAAAGCCTCTCCCTTGTTCAACAAGTGCATGAATGAAAGTGAAGCTTAGCTATTTTGGAATCTTTAAAAATCATTTGAATGGCAGATGCACATGGTAATTGGTAACTCGCCCTCTTAATTTTTCGTTTTATATCAATAAATCACTTTGATTCCTTTCAAAAAAAAAATATATATATATATATAAATAAATCATTTTAATTAATTATTATTATTATTTAGAGCACCCCTTTTTTATTAAGTTAAGAGTTTTATTGAATTATTATATAGTTTCATTTCATTGCATAAATAAATAAATATTTTTCGGGTAACATACTTAATGATGTTTTAACATAAAGTGGTCTCACGATTTAAGCTTTGGTATATCACATAAATATTTTAATATATTAATTAGGTACCACTACCACATATGTCATGTAATCCTTTAACTACACCAATTGTGTTGCATATGTCATGTAATCCTTTAACGACACCAATTGTGTTGCTAAATGATACATTACATTACATGAAATAAATTAATATAAACCAATCAGCTTAATTATCTTAATGGTGGTGTGTCTATTCTGGTATTAGACAACAAAGAAAAGCATTATCCTTTATAGAAATTGGAGAAAGCTTCACCACTAAAGGTTTTGAGTAGAAATGTTCATTGTTGAGCACATATTATTTACTTATGTTTTCTTGCTTTTGCTCTGCCATTAATTATTAACTTATTTTTTTAAATCAGTTATTAACTTGTATATGATTGAAGTACACGCGGCTCATGATAGTTTTGCGCATATCAATTCATTTTAATTTTACTCAAATATGTTGAACAGAACGTTCAAACATATTCGAATGTAGTCTATGTTGTATATATCATACAAAAATTTTATAGTACAATTATAGGAGTTGCTTATCCTGCCCCATTCTTACGGGACATGTCATAGTTTGTTATAAAATAAGTGAGTCTTTTTCAAATAACAAATGGTGATGTGCCATATAAATAAGGGGTAAAATAAGCCGTCCTTGGGATTACATAATAAAAGTTTTGACATGCATGGGACACACATTTCAATCGATTACATTCATTATCATATGATCATATTATGAATGCAAAAGACAAACCGAAAACAATTAGTATAAGAAACTGCATAATAATTCATGTCTGTTTTTGGTTTTTGTCTTAAAATTTTATATTGTCGAATAATTCAATCTTGATGATGTAATCATTATAGTTTATATCTATTTTTCAGCAAGTCCAAAAGCCACTCCTGCATTACGCAATAAATAAAATAAATAATAATAATAATAATAATAATACTATAAAAAAAACCCACCCCAATTATCCTATTAATTAAGGTGCCCTCCCTTTTCATCTTAACTTGACCAATGAAATTTATATTATATGACTGTAAATGGTTTTCCCCCTAGTGATCTGCATACTTGTTTTAGGCATTGAAGTTTCCGCTTCTGCATGAGAACGAATGGACAATTTTCTAGAGAAACAGATAGAGCTCCATATTTGTAGCTTTAGTGATTGGCAGTCTGGTTTCAATTTCAGAGCCCTATTTGTTTCAATTGCCAGACTCGAACAAGTGGTGTGCCTTCAAATTATTATTACTTAATCATCTTTTGTAATATATCAATCCCTTGTTACACAAATTTTGCTAGATGTCGTCAGGTTATCCTTGTAATAGAACAATCGCAGCAGAACGCATGAACGACATATAAGGATTTAAAGGTGAGGACAAACGAATGTATCCATACGATTGATCTTTTAAACTGGTTCGATGTTCAAAGAAGACTGGGGGCTGTTGTGCTTTATGAAGCACGCATAATTCATCTCGAGCAGAAGTTATGTTAAAGAATAGTCCAAGCCGTATCTGAATCTTGAATTCTAAAAAAATATGCTTTTTTTTCACATTTCATACAATGGCTAAACAATTTACAGTTCAAGAAGCAATCTCGGACTGAGGACTCCACTTGTATTTGCAAAGAAGAAGAAATACAGACAAATCGCCATTATTTGGCACTTGAACATATTGAAAATCTACTGAATTTTGGATATGAAATAAGATATTCAGATATTTAGATCAGTACATGAAGACATCAGGAGAAGCCATGATTGGCTGATTTACATGAAGCAAACTCCATGGATTTAAGAAATCATCCTCATTAATCATCTCCTGCTGATTATAAGCATAAAAACCACTCTCATTTTCATCAAATCCACCAGCAGCTGTATTTTCTGTACAGTTCATGAAGTTGATCATCTCATTGAGAGCTTGCAATCTGTTGCTTAATTCAACTATCTGAGCACTTAAAACCGAGTTTTCAGCCTCGATATTCAGGTACAAATGAGTAACAACGTTCATATTATTCAACATATTGTTGTTTTGAGTCCTCAGTTGACTCACTTGTGCCATCAGATCATCCATCTGCTTCTGCTTCCTCATGCGGGATCTTCGTGCAGATTCACGATTTGAAATCATTCTTTTACGTTTCCGTTGGTCTATAATATGCTGCAGGCTCTCTTCGGAAGAGTTCTGAACCAAGTTTGATCCAGAACAAGTTCCACTTGGAGAAGCCATGTTGATTAATATATACTCAAATTAACACTACTTTTTTTTCTTTTTAGGGGTATTCAGCAAGAAAAGAAAAGAAAATAGAGGACTAATTAGTACATATGCATATATGAGTATAATCAAGAAGCAATCTTCTTCATGAGAAAACATAAAACCAGTAGAGAAAGGCAACAGAAAAAGATTGAACCAAGTGCGAGCGACGACGAAGGGCCGAGTTTACTGTAAATCCAGAAAGGAGGATTTCACAGAGTACAGGCGACATGGCGCTCAAGAACTGAAGAATACCTCCACATCAAAAGTTCCAAACAGATAGTATATGTTTCTTACTGAGAATCTAGGGAGACAATAGATGGGATCTCAAGAGGAAACAGAGATAAAGAAGAGCCTTGAGCAATGAAGAAATCAAGAAATTAAGGAAAAAGAGAAGAAGGAAGAGGCTTGTGATTGAATTTGGACATACAATTTATAGACACAAAAACTCTCAATGAATGCATAAAGAAGTAGAAAATGTCAGCAATCACAAAGATTAAAATAAATGCAAGTTGGTTAGTAATATTCTCAATTATATATATCTAAATCTGATCTCAATTATATATATCTAAATCTGATCAATTAATTGCAGTTGTTTAAGTAAAGTAGGTGCTGAGACTCTGAGACAGCCAAGAGAAGCAGACAGCATTATCTTTTATATTACTATTACTACATGGGATTGAAGAGATTTCTATTTAATAATAATATTGGAAAAGAATAATAATGCTATTCTACAGAAGAAGAGCTTGCCATATCAATGAATAATTGCTTATTGTTTATGTACACTTCTAGAATTTATTAATTGATGGTGTGGCTTGCTTCTTGTAACTAAAGTTTCTAGATCTAATCCAACGCTTAAGGGTGTTTGATACTCATTATAATTTTCCGCAATTATTATAATTTTTATAGCCTGACTGTGGGAGATTTTCTTCACCTTACTATTTATATTTCTGCTTACCATTGAACAGTAATTGAATGTATTGTTGCGTCTCACACATAAACGATTCTAGGGCTGCAGAGGAACAAGTTGAAACATATAATGATATAATAAAGATTAATGCACAACATTTGCTTTCTACTTCACCATGGATTTTATGTTTCCTATTACCATTGGTTGTTTTCACTGCTATTAATAAAATGTTGTACCTTTGAGTTTAGATGTTGAAGAAGCGAGTAACTTTCAGGAGCCTTTAAAGGTGTCTCTGATACCTCAATAAAGATGGGTAAAGGCCACAATGAATCTTTTCCACCAGATTTTGAAAAATCACAGATAACTTAAACATATTCATTAGATTTTAAAAAATAAAATAAAATAAACTAAAATAAAGGGGAGGGGGTAAAAAAAAAAAGATTGACATTGTGAATTTGCTTGACCAACAGAGAACCTGTCAGAGAGTCACAGACAGGCTATTTGACATTTAGAACACAAATAACTTCCTACTACCTGCAACATAGGGGCCTGTTGAATCTGAATTCTAGCAATGCCAAGTATAAATTACAATGTAAAACAAAACTTACTAGCAAACAATTTAGCCACATTTTTTGTTCTGATTACCGTGGAAATTAATGATATTTCAGGATGCAGTGGTATCTAGCTTGAGAGTTGTGTGCTGTCTGTCACTGTATCCTGGCACTCCTTAACGAAGTTCCTCTAAACCAACGTCTTTCACGGGAAAAGCTGGTATGGAGAAGATTATGACAACAGTAGAAGAACAACTTTCTTACACTTATCTTCCTAATCTGAATCAGAATCGGGATTCACAGAAGATCTGACTGATGTACGTTTACTTTCAAGATAATCATCATCATCTTCTTCTTCTCCTTTCTTCTCATCAATCATTTCTGCAAAACAATGGTTTAGACCTTGCAGTAATATAAAAACCGACGATCATTTTTTAAATAAGAATCACCTTTCTTCAACAGAAGAACTTCAAGAGTCCTCGTGCTGAAATCATCTTTACCTCCCATTTCCTCAAATCCAACCAGCCTACCTACAGCAATTCCTTTCCTGAAAGAAATACTCCCAAGGCCACATGTATGTTGTCAGAGATGGAAACAACATACAACTCCAACCCGTATCAAGCTAAGTATACATTTACTGCCCATCAAAAGGCATTACGAATCTGCTGACTACAAAGTAAGAACCTAAAGGAAAGGGGGAAAAAAGAGAGGGGGTGAGGGTTGGGGTTAGAATGCCAATTCCTTGTAGGCAATTTAAGCTGATATTTAGCTAAATGATAGAACAAAACTCATGCAGAGTTTCCAAGTAGAGAAATAATGTCAACAACAGAAGTAAACTCACAAAAGTAATTCTAAATGTCTTCAAGGTGCTAATTGCAGGAAGTATTATGATAATATGAGTACATTGGACCTCATAATAGAAGAAATTATTAAACCATCCATGTCATACATCAGGCTCCTAAAAATTATGAATTTTCTTCTCCTACATTAGGGAAATGCCATCATGAGCCTGAATGTACAAGGCCAACTGTCGAAAGAAAGAAATGAAAAGGGAAAGGTAGCAAACCAAAGAAGCGCAATGGACCTTGGCCTTTTTTCTCTTGAGAGTAGAAGTGATGCACAGGAAAGGCTTAACAAAAACATAAATAAGAGAGGAAGGAAACTGAACAAATGGAAACAAGAAAGTAAAGAATTCATAATTAAAAGAAACGAGTGGATCAGAAGGAAGTGGAGGTATTTGCTACTGCATCATGAAAGAGCTAGGTGGACATATAAAACGCCAATACCATGTGAAGAAGCCAAGATAGAGTACGTAAACAAGGTAAGGGCTTGATCTTTGGAGCTTCTTTTATTGGGAAGGGGATTTATTTATTTAAATGTGTGGTGTAGAAGTAGAAAGAGATTACAGGAAAATGTCAAAACTAATATATTTTTTTTTTGGATAATATGTAGATGATATTGAAGTTTGACTTGTTGACCAATCTTTTTTATGCCTCCAAATTTTGTCTTATGTTGTTAACACAGTTTTCATAAGATTGAGAAATGAACTGAACCCTTGGTTCTTTCTTTAATGTCCACATCCACTTGTATTTCTTCAGTTATCAAGCAAGCTTAAACCACATTCATCTTAACAATTTGTTGTATAAAATGCTTCAGACTGGCTATTTAAAAAACGAAAGGGTCTTTGGCCAAAATATCATACCACATAAGGTAGCAGGCGTAGGTATGGACAAGATAATACATAAAATTTAACTTCTTTGACTTAATAATATATCCATTCTGTTTAATTCTCCTACCCCTGAAAAAGTTTCCACTAGGACTTTAGAACAGCCAAGTGCCACAATTGACAAGGAAAATAAGATCTTCACACAGAACGTAGTTCATTTAAGGTTATAGATTCAAACTCACAGAAAATTATGAGAAACAACTAAATGACCTAGTATATGCCGTCTCTCAACCAGCCATTAGTGTAAATGCATGAAAAAGAGGACTGACCTGAACAGTATGACGCAAGGCAACATTTTGATTTCCAGCTTCTTAACAAAGAAAGGTGCATTCTGTAGAACATTTTGAGAGAAGGAAGCTTAAAATCTTTCTAATGAATGAAATCCAAATTAGAAGGAAGAATGTGATAATGATATAAAAATGTGACAATATTTGCTTGGAAGAAGAAATGGAGAATAGTCTTCTCCATGTTTCATTTGAAATTTATATTTGCAATTTTTTAGCCATATCAGTTTTGGAATGCCAAGAGGCTATTTCCATCAATAAACCATCTGAGGTTTAAACAAATATGGAAAATCAATTTTCCTTCCATAAGGAGCATAAATAGGCTGGAGACTCAGCATCAATCAACTTATAAGTATCTAGCATAAAGAATAAAACTTACTTCGGCATCCAATTTGACGAATTTAGTGCTGAAATGTCTCCCAGCAAGGGATTTCAAATGTTTGTCCATAATCCTAGAAGGAGCCATTAAAATTAGGTCATTTGTCAAGAGATTACGTATGAGAATCCATAATTGTCAAATGTGTTCTAAAATGTTCAAGGCCTCATACAGAATATTAGTCTCATCATGATTACAAGCTTTGACTCAAGAACTTTATTTAAAATAAACAAATTATCCCCAACGCATATGAAAAGTACCCTTGTTTATTTCTATGCACAAAGATGTATGACACGCAAGTCCTTACTTGCAACGATAGAACTCCCGATGATAGAAGTGACAAATCACTTTATCACTGCCAGTAACTTCACCCAAAAAGTCTGCTTCAGTTATCTCCCGATATTCTCCATGCCCTTGCATTTTTAATTCCTGCCGCTTTTCAGCTTCTTTCTATAAGAGGAGAAAAATGAAGCCCAGGAAAATATTTAGAAGAACCCCAAAAAAATCATAGTAAGACAGTTGAGATGCGGATACCAAGTTACAAACCTTAAGAGCAGCAATCCTATCTGCATGCAATTTTTCCAGCTCAGGATCCTGTTGTAACACAAATTTTAGCAGATCATATTTTGTAGATAACACAGAAATTAGAGTTTTATTCTAGACTTACATCCATCAGTTCATCAATATCGACGTCCTCATTCACAGAAGTTGACACATGTTGCTTCTCTTGAGCGAGCAATTCCTGTGGTAAACTCACCCGTGAGAGAACTAGAAAGCATAACACCAACTATTTAGTGATACTTAATATATGAAAACTTCCAAGGCAATTATTCTCATTGCATAAGAAAATTCATTCATCATATTCACTGTTTACCTCTTAAAATCTCCTTGAAGATCGCCCATATTTACTTGTGTTAAATTTCTTAAATTTATTTTAATGAAAATTATGCATTTCTGCTGCTACCTGGAAAAAAAAATTAAAAATAAAAAAATCTGCAGAGTACAAACTTTTCAGTATTTTTTGAACTCTACTTTCATTCAGATAGGTCGTTATATGAGTGTAAGAAGTGAAAGCAAAATTAAAACAAAAAGTTTGTAAGTTCAATTATTGATAATGAGACGATCCAGACCCTTAAACCTACAAGGGGAATTTGAACACTGGAACTAAGAATATAAAAATTCAGTCTTTACTAATAGTTAATCCACATATAGACACAAGCATCTTCAGACATCAACAAAGTTAACAGCTCAAATGAACCATTAGCTATCACAGACGAAATCATTTAACTAGACCGAGCAAGCAGTAGAGGAAATTATCGAAATGAAAAGACCATATAAATATTCCAGAAAAAATTTCCATATCTTCCCAAACAAGAATTGGAAGAAAAGATAAGAGGAACGATGAAAACTGTTTAACCTTTTGGTAATCACGGGCCGCAGCCGCCATTACATTGCCGAAAGCCAAATTAGAAAGGGTCGATTTCACTGAATCAGGATCCATTTCTCTTCGCTTATTTTCTCTTCGCTTATTCACTGCAAATTAAACGCAGGTAAGTAGATTCACTCAATAAGAAAAAAGATCGCGTTCTTCGATTTCATAAGCATAAGATGAAACTGATACCAATTGCTAAAACTTACCAAGATATGCTTTGAAGTAGCAATTACAAGCCGAATGGAGAAAATTTTTAAAAAGTTTGAACCTTGATGATTTCTTCGAATTTTACGCCCAAATTGGTGATGACGCTGGCTAGTGAGTGAGATGAGATGAGATGTACCGATCACCGGTTTTGAATCGTGCCTATTAACTTTAAAGTATTTCTAATTAGTCCCTGAACTTTACATCATACTGTCAGTTATCCACTCAATTTTGAAATAGTACTAGTATAATGCTTGAACAGTGAAACCGACTGTCGAATTAATTGCAACTGGAACAAGAATGGGGAGAGAGGAGAATTTGAGAAGAAAATAAAAAGAAATTGTGACATACATAACAAAAATTTTTCTAGCCACGGTTGGGGAGAAACCTCCTTATAGTCAGTAACTAGTTTACTAATTTCTAATTGTATAATAATCTGGCCATTACATGAAATTGAAGGTGGAAAAATAGGATTAGAGAATGGAAAAGGAAGAAAACCTTTGGAAGGGAGGGACAACCAAAGTCTTTATTCTCTTTTTTTATGGTTGTTGATTAATTATTATTATTATTACTAATTGTATATCCGTGAGTTGTATGGTATAGAATAATTAGTAAAAAAGCGTGATAATTTGAAGAATTAAATAATCACAATTTTATTACGTACTATTTGCTCATATACATATATTACTAACAATTAAAATTTTATCACGTACAATTCTTTCACTTAGCACAAAGCTAATTATATTCTCATTCATAGAACAGTACTCTTAACTAATAAAAATGAGAATTAATAAGGATTTTTAATATAAATTTAATTTTATGTTAACTATGAAAATCAAAAAACTATGGAAAATAGAGTATACAAAATTTATATAACTCTAAAATCACCCTACACCCATATCTTTGTTTAATAAGAATCAGTATAAGAACTCTAAGAATACATCTAGAGTGTGGATGATATTCATTTGTCAGCATGAATTCTTTACCACATTCATTCTCTATCACATATTTTTAGAAAAATTATGTTTTGCATCTTCTGATATAATGTTATACATTTTTCAAAAAAATCACTATTCACTAAATACGATTATAAAAAATCTAAAAAAACATACCCTCGTATTACAAAAGAAGCAACATAAGCAATATTATAATAAAAGATAAATTCTATATGATTTACCAATAAAGTTAATCTTTAACCATTTTCCACTCTAAAAAGAATTAAAATTTTTTTATTTTTATTATAAATCATCATCATCATCATCAAATATTACTATTGTATCCCCAACTTAAATAATAAATTAAATAATGTAGTAAATATATAGCTATAGGTTTCATGACATGTGGTTTATCATATTGACTTGAATTAAAGTAAAAATTTTGAAACTAATTTATTTTTACTCTATTATTATGTCATCAATATCACGAGTAGGCACTTAATCATAATGATAAGTCTCAATAACTCAAAAATTAAAATTTTTGAGTTAACTGTTAGAATTTTAAAAAAATAAAAAATCTTTGAAGATAGCATAACAATTAACATAATAGATATACTAAACACTAATGGATAACAAATAACATATGATTGGAGATTAATTTGGAGTTTATTTAAGAATGTGCAAATATGTGTATGAAAAAGTATAAGTTTGTAGATTAACGTGCAATCTCTAAACTTATATACGTATATATAATATATATTAATATGAGAATGTGTATAAGATTGAAAGCATATATAAAATAAAAACATATATAAACGGAAGAGTATATATATTTATTATTTTATTTATTTTTTTAGAAAATATCTCGACTTGAAAATATAAACTCGAGATATAACTTTTATTATATATAATATAATATGTATTATAATTACGTATATTATATATGTGTTTATAAAATAAAAATATACATAAAAGTTATTAGAGACTAAATTGAAGTTTAATTAGTTAGAAATGTGTATATTTTATATATATGTGTGTATATATTATTATTAAAATAAAATAATAAAAATAAAAAGAGGCATATATAAGTAGGACAGTAGTTTTGGCGGGAAAATTTACGTATGGCTACTATGCTACTTTAATATATATATATATATATATAAAATAAGATTATGAAGAACCAATCAATCCATCCGATCTCAAGTAATTTACACTCTAGGCCTCCAATCTTTTAACTTTTGAATAATTTCGTCCCCATTATTTTTTCTGTAATATTGGATCCTCAACCTTTGTTTACATCTATTTTTCCCATCAAACCCTCCTAAAACACCAACTTTAGCTTCTAGAAAGCCCAAATATTAGCATCTTCAAAGACTGTCTCACAACACAATCTCGAGCCATATCCACTTTTGATAACTTCCTCCAACTTTGAGTAACCCACACCACCATAGCTATAGCGGCACAACATCAATCTTTACCACCCACAAAAAGCTATAAATGATGGTTTAGGCCTTGTCTGAAACGAGCCAAACCAAGGCCAGTACGGACTGACCCATGAATACTGCCAAGATGGCCTTTTTTGGTTCCATAATTGTGTTGACATTTGGGTTAATTAGGGGATTCGAGTGGTTTCTATACACACCTTAAAAATTCAGGGACTAAATGTGAATTTTGGGAAAATTAGGTGAATGACCCCCCGACCCCACCCACCTACTCCCCAAACTGATACCATTCTCTCTCCTCGTCTCTCTTTTTCTCCCTCCCTCCCCCCTTCCTTGTTACGCTTTTCTCTGCACCACTGCAACATTCATCTGTCGCCACCTTGCAATCTCACCTCCGTCGCCACCACTATAACCGTCACAACCACCTCTGTACTGTCTATTGTGGTGGATCGCAATTTTCAGATTCGTGATTCACTATCTAAAATTTTTTATACGAATTATGCTCTGGTCCTGTGACAACCCGCCCCGTTATTTTCAAAGTTCAACATTTGTCTAACAACGTCAAAGGTGTAATATGTTAAGTCAATGTCAAATTTAGATTAAGATGTATTAATTTAATTACTGGGACTACCATTTAAGCAATTAAATAAATTTGGGCTTTATATGAAATTATATTACAAGTTTTGTGTTAAAAGGAAGTAAAATATTAAGCTAAGGACCTAAATGAACAGACCTTTGGTGCAATTTCCTAAATATCTAGATAATTTTTGGGTATAATTACAAATACTCAGATATAAACATTCACAAGAGAATGAGAGACAGAGGAGAGTCGAGAGAGGGGGTTTTGGGAGATAGGGATTGACCAAAAAAAAAAAACAGAGAGGGAAAGTAGGAGAATTGAAGAAGAAGAAGAAGACCAAGGAAGTATCAACCTATATAAGTAATACTCACATTCAAGCTTTGATTTCATGTAAATTTTGAGATTTAATTTTCTTCTAGGGTTAAAAATTTTATAGAATTGAGTAGTTAATCATGGTTTAGTTTCTATAGATTTAAACGGTGTGAAATTAAGTTGAAATCCTTGAAACAAAAACAAAGAAAGCAAAAAAGAATGGGAAAGAAATAGAGGCTACGGATTCTTGCTGGAAAAAAAGAGAAAAATCAAGGCAAAATCGGTGGAGTGCATGTTCCTGTTTGACATTATATTATATATTACATTACATATATTATATATGTATATATATGTATACATAAAAGAAAGAAGAAAGGAAAGGAAAGGAAGCATGGGCGGTAGAATTCTGGCCAAAAAGAAAAAGAAAAAGAAAAAAGTTAGAAGAATCTAATTACAAAAGGAGAAGAAAAATATAAGAATTGAAAGCAAGTGTTATTTTCTTTCAACTTTGATTTATATAAGTTTTAAGGTATAATTTTAAATTAGAGTTTATGGAATTTTTATGAATATACAATACTAGGTTGGAATTTTGTTTACTGCGAGTTTTAATAGCATGAAAGTATTCTTTGATTATGAAATTTTAAACTTATGATGTTAGTGTAAAAAATTATGGTAGAATATGGATGAAATTTTATATGAAGGAAATAAGCTAAAATATTTTTATATAAGTTAGTGTATGCAATTATAGTAAAGAAGGAAAAATTGAAGTTGAAATTTCTAAATGAAGTATTTGGGACTTTAAAGTGAACTTTATAGTATTTTCTTAAATTAAATGAAGTTTTGGATTAATTGGAAGAAGGAAACTATGTCTTCTTTAATGAAAAGGAAAGAATAAGAGGGTAAGAATGAATTCTAGGAAGCCAGGCACACATGTACAAGTCTAATAAAAGAAATAAGGCTGGAATTAAATTATGTGCAGATGGTTATGCCCTTCAATTTTGGAGGGTCATAAATGGTAGTACATGTTGAATTTTAATACGATACAAGTTGAGAAATGATCTTCTATGAGTTGTCTATCATCGAAAATTGGAATGACACTATTTGAAGATCGGTAGGAGTTTTTATGACATGTTTTGTAAGAAAGGGTAGTGTGTACCAGAGAACAGATTATCAGGAAGTGGTGGAATATTTTGATATTGCCAAAATAGTTTTCTTAAGCTAAATTTTGTACATAATGAGCTTATAGGATTTCCCTACATTCTAGGAGAATTTCATGAAAATACGACACCGTTCTTGATTATATAATGGCTTTAAATGTGCATTGCCCCAACTATGAAGACTTAAAAATCCTTGTTTGAAGAATTTAAATAATAAAGGGACTTGGAATCAAAAAGGGAATTTCATGTTGATAAAATTTATTAAACTAGAAGCTCTTTAACTAGTAAATGAGCTAGAAAGAAGATAAATATGATTAAGTAAAGAAAGTAAAAGAATTAATTTATGTGTGATTTGTGAAGTAAAAGGAGTTTATTAGAAGTGAATTAGATGCTAACTAGAATTTTTATATAATGTCGCAGGAAATGATAAAGATCAAAGAAAATGAAATACGAAAGGATGCTAATTAGCCAATGAGTGGAGCTCTTCCTCTTCTTTCTTCTAAATGAAAAAATATCATGCTTTGATTTCGCATAAGTTGGTAATGTGTTCTAATGATTATGTATTTTTATGAAATTTTAGAAAGTTGATATTTTCTTTAGAAAAGTTCATGTGAATATTTACGTGAAATGATGCTTCATGATTTTAAAGAAATATTTGAGTTGAAACGTGATTTATGATGCATGAAAACCACCAAATGTGTATCCAATGTTATGAATATGCCGCATACGGGCGAATGAGCCTTTGGCTCAAGCTGTTAATACGATATGCCGCCTACGGGCGAAGGGGTCTATGACTCAAGCTAACCAAATGAACACCGCCCAGGCAAAGGGGCCTAATGTGCTAGTTATGGCTCAAGCTGGTTGTTGTGCCACATAAAGCGAAGGGTCATAAAGTACCTATAGCCCAAGCTGATGGATCTACGCGTGTATGACTTGATATTATGATCATGAGATGTTGGATACTTTTTAGAGAAAATTCTATTATGATCTTGAAATGAAATGGTTTTTATGATATTTTCTAGTGAATTTTATGATGATTACGAACTGAAATGATATTCATGATGTTTCCAACGTGTGATGATTATATAAATATTGATGTTATGCTGAATTTACATTTAACGTCATAGAAATTCCCAAATGCACTTGAAAGTTTTATTTGAGATTTTGTAAAAGTTATGTTTCGACTTTCCAAAGCATGCTTAATTATAAAACTCCACTCACTGAGCTTATTAGATCACTTATCCTCCAAATAATCTTCTTTTCAGGTAGCAATTAGAATTTAGGCAACACATCAGTATTGAGCCTGCTATTTCGGAAATTGAGCCACCATTGAACGAAATGAATTGCTATAGGATTTGTTAATACTATGATTTATAAAGTTGATATGGTTAAGATTTTTAATATATATATTGGGAATCCATGTGAATGATAATTGGGTTAGTATATTTATTTATGTGGAAAGTATGATTTTCTTGAAATGATAGCATTTGTCATATTGCGTAGTGTATATGGGTTTGATGTTAGATGTTAAAATAGGTTGGTTTCGTTTGTCAAAATAGGGGAGATGTTGTCAAATTTTTCTAGAATAATTAGTATATATTCATGAGCATTGAAGGTAAATTCTAGCTTTTAGTTGCAATTTATTGTCGGCACACATCGCACTTCAAGTAAGACAGAGATACTTGGGATGGAGCATGTCAGGTCCAATCTGCTAACTGCCACTGCCACCGTAACACCACCATGCCGCCACAATCTGAAACCTCCGTTCATCATTCTTTGCAATTTGAGATCACAAAATATGTAATTTGGAGCGCTGTGTTCACACCTAAATCGTGAATTTTTAGTTTGACTTAAATTAGGGTTTCGAATTTCCATATTCCTATCAATTTAGGGGCTTTTCTTCAATTTGGTTTAATTTCTAGTTCAATTAGGATTTCGAATTAGAAATTGGGGTTTAATTTCTGATTTGATATTTTTAGTTTGTGCATTAGGGGTTGATTTTGATAGTTGTTTTGTGTGTGGCTAGCGGTTGTGATGGTTGGTGGTTGCTGGTAGTATGTTGTGGTTCAGTGTTTCAACAAGTTGTTGTGGTGGCAATGGTGTGATTAGCAGTCTCGTAACAACTTATAATCAAAAGAAAGGTCACAATAATTGGTCACACTCACAAAATTGGTCACAATAAGATCGTAATAATTGGTTACAGTAAGGTCACAATAAGGCCACAGTTTGACGCTCTTCCGATCTACTTCTTCAAAAAAACTTTAATACATCTTAATATTAAACATGGTGTAAAAAAAGATTGAGTGTTTGTCAAGTTAACCCTTGAATTTTCATTGTAATTTAGGAATTTTTTATGTAATTTAATATTATGTTATTGTACCAATTTTTTGAAATAATCTGATAAATGATATTACCTAAAGAAATTGGACGAAAATCAGTAACAAGCTCAGCCTTTTGCTTTTTTTTTTTTTTTTTTTAAGAACAATATTCGTCGAATTAAAACTTACAAGTGGAGTTCCATCGTTGAGGCATTTGAGACAGATCTTTAAGATATCAGCGCCAACGAGATCCCAATGGGTATGGTAGAAAGATAGCATAAAATCCGTCTGGTCCGGGAGCTTTATGAGGGCCAATTGACATAACCGCTTCCTTCACCTACTTCTTAGTGAAGGGCATCTCCAAGTAGTCAAAATTAGAGTTTGAGAGGATACTGTGAATTCCCTGCACCGCTAAATCCAACTGATCCGAAGATGGGTTGCAACTAGTGAATAATTCCTCACAAAATTTCTGAAAACAAGTGACAGTGTCATCATCTGAAGTTCACTCTTCCCTGTTCTCTCCATGAGTATAGGAAATCCGATTCTTCCTCCTTCAAGCTGAAGCTTTAGCATAGAAGAATTTAGTGTTTCATCTCTATCTTTAAGCCAGTTAAATGCAATTGTCCGCCGGAAAAAAAGGAGGATTATCTTATAAGTTGTATTTTTTTTAATTTAATATATTACTGTTTTGCAAGAATGCCAAACTTTCGACTAGATGCAAAATTATAATGCGCTTAATGTATCTAATTTCAGTCAATGTTTTTCCCCCTCAATATTTATAATTTATCAATTTTTTTTTTTTTGGAAAAAGAAGTTTGGGAGACCAAGCCAACCAGCTCGACAGGAGCCGAAGCTGAAGTTTGGTGAAGTTTGCTTTCTTGGACACGGGCTGAGACAAACTTCGGCTGTTGTTTTTGGATTTCGGGGAAAAATTTATTTGATAATTTAAGCGTGCCTTCTTTTGCCTTATCATTCAAAGTGATGCCATGTTCAGAGAAGAGAAGCAATTACCTAATGATGCTTAAAAATCTCAACTACGAGTAATAATCACCTAATAATAATACTCGTAGAGTCTGTCATCACTAAAACTCAGAACTACAAATCAGAAATTTTCTCTGGAAATAATCGAAAGCTTGGTAAATTGACATAGATTTCAGTCCGTCACAACTTCGATGTCACTATCATCTGGTCTTTTTATGTTCTGGAATTCATTTTGTTGGATTCCTCCATTGTTGGTAATGTCGCTTTCGATCCTCTTACAATTCAAGAAATTCACAAGTTCTTCAAGAGATGCATCAGGATCATCACTCTTCATCAGTTGTTCAGCAACTTCTGCTGGAGTAACATTCGTTTTCCCTATTAATTCTTCGATCTCCTCGAACCGGGGATGCTTCCCCTGAATGCCAAGATAAGTCGAGGCCAACGTCTTAAATCCCTCGGGCCCGATATAAGACATATGAATGTGCATGTCCATTCGACCAGGACGTAGCAATGCCGGGTCGAGCTTGTCTTTGTTGTTGGTCGTGACCACGATGATCCGCTCATCCCCGCAACTCGACCACAATCCATCTATGAAGTTCAATAGCCCTGATAGTGTGAACTACAAGGGGAGGGGGGAAAAACAGAGAGTTTGTTAAGCAATCAAAATTTATATCAATTTTCAAGATCAGTAACAAGATTTTCAACTACCTGCTGCTCAAGTTGACGCGACTTTCCGTTTCCATTGTTGCTCTTCTGGTCCTTGCTCTTATGCTCCTTTCTATCGGGCAAGTCTACGCTACAATCGATGTCTTCGATCACAAGTATCGACCTATTTCCTGTCCTTAGCAACAATTTTCTCAAATCAGAGTCGGAACGGATGTTAGTAAGCTCCAAATCATAAATATCGAACTTAAGGTAGTTAGCCATGGCAGCAATCAAGCTGGATTTTCCGGTGCCCGGAGGGCCATACAACAAGTACCCCCTTTTCCAAGCCCGGCCGACTCGCCGGTAAAAGTCTTTCCTCCGGATGAACCTATTGAGATCGTCGATCACGGAGTTTTTAAGTTCGGGTTCCATGGCTAGGGTGTCAAAAGTGGATGGATGGTGGAGAGTAATAGAATCCCACATGGTTGAAGGATAGGACGAGAGTAAAGTATGCAATTTGACAACCTTAATTTTGGCTTTCATGGAGTTGGCTGTTTCAAGCATAAAGGGCAAGTAAAAGTCGAGTACCTTGTCCTTGTGCTTCTTATCGAAACTTAGCGCAAAATATTTTTTCTCCGACTCGTAAAAGGCATTGTCACTATTTTCATCTATTACCTTTTGCCCCTTCCGCTCTTCGTTGACGAATTTCCATTCGATTTCAATGCCTTCAAACCAATCAAAGATTTTATCGCAGTTGGCGAATTTGACATTCATTTTCTTGTCCTTGTGACGCTTGCTAACCTTAAGCTTGTTGACGTCTCGTCTAATCTTGGATGAGAGAAAATCCTCAGCGGCAGTGTACATTTCATTGATAGCCATCCCATCCCGTTCTTCAATAATAAGTGCGGCACTGGAAGGCCGATGCCTCATATAACGGTGCACCTTGGACCAAATGTAGTTTTGCACTTGACGGGGTATCAGTTGATTCAACATGGTATGAAGCAACATGATGGTAGTCGACAATGAAGCATAAGTCGAAAATATCGACGATGCCGAAGGCATCCGTGAGAAATTCATTGCCATTTTTCTTTCTTTCCAACCTCTGTGAATAGAATGGATAAAAGATAGAAAGAATTGTTAAGTGTCACATATATATATAAAAATAAAGTGGATATTTCTTTCTTGCTTTCTTTCTTTTCTTTACGTGGGAGAAGCGTCAGAAAGCATGCCTAATGTGTGCTTTTGTCCATTTGCAGAGTGTACACAAGAATAGAAATAATGGATGTATGTGGAAAGAAAGTAATGCCATTGCCTTTTTTCTTATTGCTTTTTCCTTTTGATGTCATTAAGCATTGATAGAGAAACCTAAGAAATCAAGCATCTTTTCTTCAAAATGAACAGTTTATAATTAAAGACAATCACTAGGCTTCTTGGATCATTTTCCACCCTTGGATTAAATCAAGGGGTGAATCTATGGGTTATTATGTTCACACCTGTCCCATGTGACACCTCTGCATTTTCATTTTTCTGTTTTTTGTCTGAAGAGCGCCCATTAGAAAGAAGAGCAGTGTGAGTGTTTATGGACGCAGCCCTACTAGGAAACTGTGCCATATATATAAAATCATATAACAAACAAAGTTATACTATTTGCCTTTTCCTTTTGATGGTTGGACTAATAAAAGAAGAATGAAAAGGAGATCTTTTTGAGGATCTTTAAATGGATGCTTGTGGCTAATGAGTAATCCCCTTTTCATAGTGTGGGCATCCATCCCAAATTCCCAAAGCTTCTTCAATGCAAAAAATTTCATGCATTATAAATGTGTAACTTTAGTTTAGTGTGTGTTTGGCAAGTTCTTGATCACATTCAGAAAAATTGTTCCATGCACGCTACGCTCTGTTTTTTTTTTCGCTTACTCTCTTGGTCGGTTTCTCATTCTTTATTTCGTCCAATAAGATTGGTAATTGGTGCCTAATCTACGTGTCACTGTATGCAGATGTGTATTTCTATAGGGTCCATCTTCTTTTCATATGTACAAGAGATTCACATAATTGACCATTGTCCTAAAAGAATCCATTGGAAAGTAGAGCACTACAATGTACTGGGAAAACGTGCCATACATCAAATAAAATCATATAACAGGGAATCTTAAAAGAGGACTACATGTGCCATAATCCATCCAAAATTCTAACATTTGATGCAAATAAGTCTAAAAGCTTCTTCAATCCACATAATTGAGCACCATCGTGCGTTACTAAAGTAACTATATATTATTCGGAATTTACATTAGAGAACTATTTAACACCCTTTTCCTGTGTTAGAAAAGATTGTTAAACATGCTCTGTCTATTTTTCACTTGCTCACTTATTGTGTCATCCTTTCTTTATTTCCTCCAAGAAGGTCAATAATTGTGTGCCTAGTCAACATCACTCACGGTTGAAAATAATGGTTGGGCTCCAACTCAATACAAATCAGCCTTCTTTATGTATTCTCCAATTTTCTTGTCACATACACAAAATTCATATTATCGTAGGTAAGAGTGGGAATTTTGTGGTTAGAAACCGATCGAAACCAACAAACTGAGTTGGTTTCGGTCAGTTTGAGGAGACAAAAAAAATTTACAAAAAAGGCTTGTTCAACCTGACAACTCAAAGATAATGACAAACTATTGAAACCGATGAAAACCGGGCAAAAAAAAAAAAAAAAACCGAAACCGAACCGACAATGCTTCGGTGAGTTTCGAGCCGTAAAATTTCTAAACTGATAAGTGTTGGTAGCCTTCGGTTGGCTTGAAGGTCAAACCAAACTGACCGGCGCCTACTCCTAATTGCATGCATTGTAGGTATTGCTCCGAAAAATTCTATGGTTTTTATGCAAAGGTTGGATCCAACAAAAAATTTATATGCATGGTAATAATCCCACAACTCCCTACTTGTAGAAACTCCAATCTTTGTAGACTTCCCATTTGTAAGAAACATCATCAAAATTATATTTGAACGGGTACATGTTTAAAATTGTATGACTCTTTGATATGAAATTGCAGGAATCTTTGATATCGTACTTAAAGTTAACCAAAGATATCAAAGAAGAACGTAATCTACATATATGGCCATGGACATTGAGAATCTTCCAAAATTAATAATGGAGGGAGCACCTCATATGAAGAAAATCAGTTTGATGTAAAGGGGCAGAGGAAAGAGCAACTTGGTACTAGCAGTTTGGATGCCCCCCAATAATCACATGTTACCTTTACCTAATAATTGCTATTCTTTTTCCTAATTATCATCATCAGCATCATCAAAAGGCAGTAGCCTGGTACTTGAGGGAAAAGACCTTCAATGTTTATGGGGACAGCTTTCAAGGATATAACCCATGTTACCATGCATAGCGGCAAAAAAATATTCAATTGTTATGTTCCGATCGGCCTTACACAGACCAAAAAAAAAAAAGAAAAATGTAATAGAAAAAATACCTCTCAATGTTGCCGCGAATTTCAAATTCAGATTAGTCAGAGATACAATGCTTATCACCACAACTATTATTCAATTATCCAATCTCCCAGACCATCTCTAACCCACGCTATTTTAACGAGGGTTGGCCCCAGTTTGGCGTCCGGTGGCTGCTCCAATTGGACGCCAAACATGGAACTCCATTTTGGAGTTCTAGACTTTGGACGCCAAAAAGCCAACTTTGGCGTCTTTTTTGCAGTTCTGTATATTTACGGAACTGCCCTTCAATCTTTTTTTTTTTTTGCTTTGTTTTTTCTAATCCTATTTTATACTAACTTTGATGCTTTTGTATTTTACTTCTTGTTAATGTCATCTAACTTCTTATCAAAAATTTTTTTTCTCCCTTAATTTTAATTTATAATTGTTGTGTGAATTTAATATTTATATTTTTTAGGTTAAATTATGTAATAAAAAAACTCTTAGTATAACACACAAACAATGTCTTACACATAAAATTAAAGTGAACGATTGCAAATCGAAATATGACACAACATAAACAGTTCAAACTAAGTCACCCACACATATAAAAACTGACAAATTAACCTACACAATAATAACACAATCAGAAACTAGTCATCGAACAAAGAAAGAAAACACACACATGAGTATAATACTAAATGCAACAAGAACACAACTACTTCTTGACAAAAGATGATGAGCCAGTAGTCCGGCAAATCACTTTGTGATCCATCCACACCGTCAAAGAACTGCGGAAACCCACTAGAATTACCTTGAGACTGAACACGAGTCTCTCTTTCCTTTTTATTCCAAATTAATGCTTGCTGATGAAGTAGTTGCTCCCTAAACCCAGGATCCATCTTTGTCGAATCCATTTGCAAAATTATGTTTTCTTCTTAAAACCTTCGTAATGCAAGTTTTTCATCTTCTCTGTCCGCTCGACGCCCTTGAAGTTCAATGATTTCTTCTCTATGTGCTGCAGTTTTGTCCATATACTTGACCATTTGCTCATTTACATATGTAATAGTTTGATGAGCTGTTGACCGTTCTTCGTCACATTTTTTTTTTTTACCTTAGCCTCTTTAACCCCCATTGGACTCCCGCTCGAGGATCCTCCAGGATTGTCCTCATCTAAGTTAAGGGAGAAAGACGAAAGCCCGGGAGAAAGACTAAGAGATCCTATAGCTAGAGACCCTGGGGTTGGAGAATGGTCAGACTGTAATGCGGCATTGTAACTCGGGAAACCTGGAATCGGCACATCGTCGAAACCTTTGAACTTTTCTTGGTCTTTCAACATTGGCCACACATGTTCAAACTTGAAATTTTTTCTAGGTTCTTTGACTTCATGGTATATTTTCCTAGCATCGTCTATCTGTAACCACAATGTAACCAAAAATTAGTATAAAGCATAGTATTTGGACTATCATGTAAAGACATGCTAAAGATAATACTTATGATGTCCTTCTCGGATGAACCACTTTGGCTGGCTAGTTCAACATGTCGACCACATTCATTGAAATTGGTAATAGCTTTAGCAATCTATTGAAAGCGAGTCTGGAGGCATCGGCTTATGCAAAGCAAAGTTGTGAAAATGTTTCATTATACTTGTTTGCAACTCTATCCTAGAGTTGGGCAGTACTTGAAAAGAGATTTTTCTCTCTCTCTACGATTTTAGTTCTCTCCCTTCTCTCTATACCTTTTATACTTCTTTCCCTACTATGAGGGAATATTCTCTCTCTCCACCATTGGAGTTGGATCAGAGGAACCAAACCTCCCTCCACTTTGAAGATATCCAAGCTCTGAATCCTTCAAAAGCTCATGAAAACACCATACAAAAAACTAAACCAGTTACAATCCCTACAGAATCATTCGGTTTTCAAGCCCCTCCTTGGAGGAATCCCTCTACCAGCTCCAGACACTTTTCTTACCATAAAATTATTAAACAAACTCCTCCTTCAGTGAAGGACTTCCCCACATTTTTGCCATATGATTATGCAAAAAGACTCAAGAAATTAAAGATTTCTCTAAAGTCCTTACTCACATAGAGACTAGTGAAAATTCGCAACAGGAAGAACATAATACCTGTCCAAAGCCTCAACCGGCCTCATTTCCATTCATGAAACCCACTACATATAAAGAGGAATTAGGTATTATATTCTCACAAGAACATGTGGTAGAATTTAAAAAGTCAGCAAAATTAGTGCTCATTGGAAAGTTTTCACATGCTGACCCAAGGATTGAAGTTATCCAGAATGCTATTCTCAAATTGAAGCTCAGAGGTAATTACATTGTTAGTTGGCTGGATCATAAGCATGTTATTATACATGTCCAACTAGAATGTGACTATCTTAGGTTGTGTATGAGATCCAAATGGCTTGTTCAAGGAGCCCCAATGCGCATTCTTAAGTGGGATAGATTTTTTAGAGTTGATAGGGAATCATCTGTGGTCACAATGTGGGTTTCACTACCTGGACTGCCTTACATTTTCTTTCATAATGCATGTGCGATTCGCTCTATTATTAGTCTAATTGGAAAACCTCTATGTATTAATAGATAAGGCCACTGCATTAAGGATCAGACCCAGCGTGGCTAGGGCCTATATTGAATTAGATGTATCAAAACCTAAACCTCACAGAATATGGGTAGGAATGGATATAGGTGGGCTTTGGCAACAAGTCAAGTATGAAGAACCCCCTAGTTATTATCAGTACTATTTTCATCTCGGCCACAGTCTAGATCAATGCTTGTGGAAAAAGAAGGAGGAAGCCCCATTAGTTAGAGATCCTACTAAGATGGAGGCCATTGTTGAAAAAGCCATACCAGATAAAGGTAACACATCAGAAAAACATAAACCTCAAGGAGACAGCCAAATTGGAAACCAGACAAGAGGTTCTGCGAAAGGAAACGAGAGGAAACACTTTCCCTTACAAAAACAGCATATGTCTAGGAAGAAAGAAAACACAAAAAGTAAGGAGGAAATACAAAAAGAAAGTCAAAATATCCAGCAGGTTAAGCAAAAGGCTAATACGCTAGTTTCCAAAGATGAAAAAGACTTGTGCTGGAGGCCAGTAGTTCCTCTATCAAAGCTACTTAACGACAAAGCAGAAAAGATAGCAGATAGTGAATCAGAAGGAGAAAATAAAGACTCTTACACACTGGAGGAAGGGACATTGAGCAAAAATGGGAAAGGCAATTGAGTGCTAAAGAAACAAAGAAACTGAAAAGGCGTAAATGGATTAACATATGTGAACAACCAAAATCCAGCCCTATTCATGTTATGCACAAAAACGATTCCAAGAGAGATTCTAAAAAACAGCAAAAAATGAAATAAGATATGGGAGCTGTCTGGCACATATTAATCTTGACGAAAAGAAAATTCAATATTTTGCATTATTGGAGGACTTACCAGATAATAATCCATTTATGATCCTATAAAGAGCAGAAAACCTAAATGGACAGGAAGGAACAAGGATGAGGTAGAACATGGAACACAACTTTATAGAATCTTTTGATACTGAGGCTTCAAGCCATTCTGATACATGAACCCAGAGTCAATGATGAATCTCCTAATCTGGAATGTTAGGGAAATTGCTAAAAGCAATGCAAGAAGCAGAATAAGTATGTTGATCTACAAACACAAACTCCAATATTCGGTTATCATTGAGCCCATGGTGGAAAACGATAAGTTACCCCTACTTGGCCTACAACTAGGATTTCAGTACTACGCATATAACCAAAATGCGAAAATTTGGATTTTATGGAAGGACTCCATCCAATGCAGTATTGAAATCACTGATGAACAATTCATTCATACCAAAATTTCCAGCCCTACATTGAATGAAAGCTTTTACATAACTGCCATCTATGCAGATTGCTACTATGTGATTAGAAGAAGGCTATGGGGACAAATGAGAAGAATTGCAGACAAACCCAGGAGCCATGGTGTATTGCTGGGGACTTTAACGCTATCAGATATAGCTCAGATAGAAGTGACAATATTATTGGCAGACACCTTCCTGTTCAAGAGTTTGAAGATACTATTTTTTATTGTGACCTTATGGACCTAAACACTACTGAATATGATTTTACTTGCTCCAATAGGAGATTACTGGAAAAATTGGATAGAGTTTTAGACGATATGGAATTCTTAAATTTTGCAACAAATTCCAGAGTCTCTAGCCTACACTCCACTGGATCATATCACTTCCCACTTCTACTTGAGAACATCAGTAGGGGCACAAGGGGACCTTTCTTATTTAGATTTCTAAATGTTTGGACCAAACACCATATATTCTACTCCATGGTTCAACAAGAATGGGAAAAAGAGGCTGAAGGAAATGGAATGTGGAGATTACAACTCAAGCATACCATTCAACTTTGGAACAAGCAGATGTTTCAAAATATTAATTCTCAGGTAAAAGATGCTGAAGCTGTTGTAGTAAAAGCCCAACATGAATTTGAAAAACCACCGTCGGCAAGTACTAGAGAGGAATGGGAAAGAAATCAAACTATCTTAAGTCAAGCTCTGATTTATGAAGAAGAATTTTGGAAACAAAAAGCAGTGGTACATTGGCTGCAAAGTTGTGATAGAAACACAAAATATATTCATGCATAGGTTAATAGAAGATATGTAAGGAACAGAATCAACAGAATTTGCTGGCAAAGAGTTGAAGTTACTACAGACAATGAGATCTCAGTTACAGCCATATAATACTTCAAAGATTTGTATAAGGAGGAGGAAGTGGACCTTGAAGAGGAATTCGTAAATGTTATACCTCCTTTTGTAATAGAACAGGAAAATAGTATACTTATGGCCATTCCTCAGGAAGAAAAAATCCACAAAACTCTTAAAGAAATGAATGGTGCTAAGGTGGCTGGCCCGGATGGTTTTACTTCCTTCTTTTTTCAACACTATTGGTCCATTGTGAGGGAGGATGTTTGTAGTGCTATAAAAGAAGTGTTTGAAGTCCAATTCATGCATAGAAGTTTTACAAGTACAACAATTTGCCTCGTTCCAAAAAAGGACAATCCTAATACATGGACTGACTACAGTCAATCTGTCTATGTACAGTTTTCAATAGACTGATTTTAAAGATTATTGTAAATAGATTAGCTAATATTCTGCCTAAGCTGAGCACTCTAAATCAAAGTCCCTTTCAAGAGAGATATGTGATAATACATTGATTGCACAGGAGTAGATCCACTCTCTGAATAGAAAAATTAGAAGAAATAATGTTGCATTCAAACTTGATATGCATAAAGCTTATGATAGAATCAGCTGGAAGTTCCTATGGGCAGTACTAAAACAGTTTGGTTTCTTTGAACAATCAATTGCGCTGATCAAAAGATGTATTAACAGAGTTTGATTCTCAATCCTTTTCAATGGTAGTAAGGTTATTTCATAGGAGAAGGGGGCTTAGATAGAGAGATCCAATATCCCCTACATTATTCATCCGTTCAGCAGAGGTGCTATCAAGAAACCTCAATAGGATCTTTGAAAACAATCCTACATGGCTGTACAACTATGGAAGGAAAATTGGTATAACACATTTGGGCTTCGCAGACGATGTGATTATTTTCTGAAATGGGCAGAAAAAGTTTGTGAAGACCATATTCAATATTCTTCAAAAATATGAAAAAAGTTCAGGACAACTAATTAGCAAGGACAATAGTGGATTTTTAGTTGGAAACAAGACATCTGCTTCTATGACTACCAATATCAAGCTTGTGTCTCGATTTTCTCATCTCACGACAACACTCACTTACCTGGGAATTAAACTATATACTGGGAGAAGGAAAAAAAACAAGTCTTTACTCATATTGTGGAACAAGTTAGAAGGATAATTAATGGGTAGGAAATGAAACTGTTATCCCCAGGTGCTAGATTGACTCTCATCAAAGTGTTCTTTGTTCAATTCCAGTGTATTCATTGCAGGTTGCTAATCCCCCAAAAGTTATTTATAAAGAATTGGAGTCTTTATTTGCCAAATTCTTCCGGGGTAGTGGTAATGGGACAAATAGATTACATTGGGCAAAATCGAGTGGAGTGTGTAAGCCTAAATTGGAGGAAGGTGTTGGAATTAGGAGGATTAAAGATTTGATTGAGGGGTTCTCCATCAAATTGTGG
>CAVNYN010210313.1:0-14932 GCA_963692815.1 Nyctanthes arbor-tristis | reverse complement strand
AGGCCAGGGTATAATTGTGTGACTTCAGAAAAGGTCGCCGGATCGAAAACCCTAAACTTGTTCGTGCGATAGTCGAAGATATGGACAAGGGTAGAGTGCCTTTTAGTGTTGGAAATAGTGCGATCGAGGTGTAGTGAGGCGAAGAAAGACGACGAGATTAACGCGCACCATTCCTTACATACAGACTTGAATCGGAGAAGGGACTTCACCGGAAGTCTCGATAGGATATCGATCGTCAGGTCTTCCGGCAGGTTAACATTAACGTTCTTCACTTCCAATCGCCGCTTCTTGGGAACCATTTTTCTCGCTATGCCTGATAAAAGGAAAACTAGGAAACATATGGTAAATCGACATATTATTACCTGTCGTGGTAATTAGCCGGCCAGTCCCGGTTTTGGGCCGAGGCAAACAGGGTCTCCCCCTTTGGCCCAAACAAATGGCCCGTTTTTAATTTAATTATATTCCGCTCACGGAACGGCGTTGTCCTCCTGTAAAATTCCCAAATTATCATCTCCTCCTCCATATTATTACTAGTTTATCTACCCGTACATTGCACGGGTAGCAAGGCTGTTTAAAGACATAATGATAGGATAAAATATTATTAGTGGAGCCAAATAAAAAAATTTAATAACATTGACAAAGAAAAGAACTCAACATCAAAAGCTAAATTTCAATTTATCACAATATTTGTTATTGAATTTGCCGGTTTAACCTCTTTATCATAAATCATCTTCAATTTTGAATGATTGTTCAATACACATATGTACAACAATTGGACACATTTGACTCTTGACAATTTCTTTTGCTAGACTTTGTCATCTGATCCATTAAAATTCAATTCACTATATATGACAAGAAATGAAGTTGAAGAATTGAATATAAAAGTAAATATAATATCATATGACGATTAGACCCAGTGATTAAAAAAAATAGAAAGACGTTGTAACACATTTTACCCGTTAATGTACTCTTAAGTGCACTGGCGGAGACGGGAAAGGCCTTCCTGGCCCCCGACCCAAGGCTGTCTAGGCCCAAGCTCTTGCAAAAACTTTAAAAAAAAAAATTTTTTTTTAAGGCCGGCACAAGGGTCTTTCAAATTGGGCTTGGGGACTAAATGGGCTAGGGTTTTGGGTTTTTAAGTTGCAACAGAAAATAAAATAAAATAAAAAGGTCCAGTCCAATTAAACTAATGCAACAAGGGACGGCTGCAGAATCAGAAGGCGGAAGGCACAGCTCTCGTCTTGGCTCTGTAGATTTGCAGTGCGCGCCATTGATCATTTGTTCGTTCAAGTTGCAACATAGGCGGCTGGTGACCAGTCCAAATGGCCCGGGTGAGCCAGTGGCGAGGTTGGGCTACGAGTTGGTCAAGTTTTTAGCTTCACTCATGTTTTATTCTGTTGGGTTTGTTATAAAAAACAATCCAAAGTTGAAAAGGAAAAGGAAAGGGAAAGAAGAAGAATCCTAAGAGGAAAAGGAATCTAAATCATAGAAAGATTGTCTTGTTTTCCAATGAAACGAAACCTATAAATAGAGATGTTTTCTTCTTCTTTTATACACAAGTGGTACAAGTGAGTTGAGGGAAAAATTGGTGAGTCTAGCACCTTGAGAGTTTTCTTGTAACTCTTTGTGGTTTGTTCGAAGGGTAGAAAATTAGGTGTGGTAAAACTCGGAGTGATTTTCTCGGTGTCACTTGGGTCGGGTGAGAGAGTCTTGTGAAGAAAAATAGTAGTCTAGTGTCTTGAGATTTCTTGTGTTGTTTGCTGATTAGGCAAAGGGTATAAATTGGTAGATGCGGTAAAACTTGGTATATTTTTCTTGTTATACTTGGAGAATTGGTTTGGCGAGTGAAAATTCTATATGCTCTTCCGATCTAGCGACTTTAATCATATAGTGGGAAGTTTTGACAGTCCGTTAAATTTGTCTTCGTCTTTTATTTTTCTTGTCTCAACTAAATCCTTGAACAACGGTCCTGCGGGCGTAATTGGAGAATTTACATTAATTCCCAACATATTCTAGCCTAATTCCTAAATTGATTTTGTCCTAAGTTATGCTTGTGCTTGAATATGAAGGGGAATTGTTTATTTGTTTTTATTTTTCAAGACAAAAATTAATATTGCCAAAGCCCCTAAGTTATTGTGTTTCTATAATTCTATTATTCTATAAGACATTGTCATTGTAACTACCATATGCTATAGAAAATATTGAAAGTATGCTTATTAGGTCAAACTTGACTTTACATTTAAGAAACTCTCTATATTTCTTCTAGATGTTGGAACTTGGAAGACCTAAACTTTAAGCTCAGGCAAGGAAATCCTGTGGATAGAAACTCTGTTTCTAAGAAAGTGATTATGTTTCATCACTTCATGTTAAGGAAGTTATTATCCGGTCTAAAACCATCAGTACTTGATATATAATTTAAAATTTAGACTTTAGATAATGATGTAATGTAATTGCCTATTTAGTTTATGTTGGTTGAGTTGAACAAAAATTATGATTTAAGTAATAGTTGAAACTTTATAACTTATTTAGTGTTTCTTTAATTAATTTAAGTTATTCATATTGTCACCAAAAGTGCTTCTATCTTTCTGGAAATAATTGTTGAAACTTGAAACTCGCGCAAATTATAGATAGTGTGGAATATGGATTATACTTCCGATCTGAAGAAAATTATGAGTTTTTGGTACAAAAAAGAAATTTTGCAAAATGGATGATGAGTTTCTTGTTGATAGTTTGAAAATTTCTATTGAAAGAGGGATTGTTAGAAAAATATATATTGATTCTCTTATAGATAAATTTGCTAAAGTAAAAAAACATCGCGTTTAGCTTACATTTTAGTATAATATACTATGTTTTGAGCTGTTGAACAGTATTTATAATGCACTTGAGTTTTTTTGAATGTTTTCAAAGATTAATAGTTATATATGATTTTTTTTTTTTAGTTTTCGTTCCAGCTCCCCCTCTCTTTTGTGTTGGCTCCGCCATTGCTTAAGTGCTCTCTAACTTTTTTTTTGAAGGAAGTGCTCTCTAACTTTATTGCTTACATACTTTTTTTTTATATATAAAAAAAGATATAATTTACGCCTAACTCTCCAAACTTTTATTTTTCCTTCTATGGGTCCTCAACCGTTTAAGAAATTC
The DNA here is from genome assembly GCA_963692815.1 of Nyctanthes arbor-tristis. Taxonomy (NCBI): domain Eukaryota; kingdom Viridiplantae; phylum Streptophyta; class Magnoliopsida; order Lamiales; family Oleaceae; genus Nyctanthes; species Nyctanthes arbor-tristis. Next base: position 11,794 of record CAVNYN010210313.1, on the reverse strand, counting down.
CCTTCTAAGTCTTTGGTAACGGAAATTATCATTCCACATAATGGACAATGCAAGACATTTTCTCCTTACCACTTTTTGTCAAATGTAGCTCAATATTTTTTTTATTTTTCTATTTTTTTGGTGGATAGCATTGAATTCCGACAATATTGACTAATTAAACGCGCTTAGTTCCTTCTAAGCAATCTAGGGTGTTCAGTTCACATTCTTCAATTCCTTCTAAAATCGCATTTTGTCGACTCCTCTATGGAAAGAAAAAATTGCAAAATTGGCTCACAACCTATATAGTATCTGTTGATGAAATAACTGACCTGGTAAGATCGGTTATATATTTTTACCGCACTCCAAAGTACCGAACTCAACAAGTTAGCGGACGCAAGTGTTCCTCATCACACACGTGGACGGTAACCAGATTCACATGGACGCCGCCCACCACTTGGACCGGACACGTGGAGCACATGCCCGAAGTGCTCCACTTAGCCATTTTTTCTATAAATACCTCCCCACCACTTTGGTTGTAAGGTTTTTTTTTTTTTGGGAGGAAGAATTTCATCTTAACTTCTACCTAGACTAGCATTGTTAACTAGATGGCTTGTAACCAAAGATAAAAGGAAACAAAGAAGAACAATCAAGGACTACTTGATTGTTGACGAAAGTTTAGTTCCAACATAAATTGTTGTCAACAGTATCCACCACCAACTTGGTCATTAATGACCCAAATTGCCAAAAAGTTCTTCGAGAAAACTCTAGGCTCTAGCATATAAATGGTCTAAACCTCAATTAAAAATCGTGAGAACTTCATTTTACAACCCTTTGAACCGTGGTTACCGGTAAGCAAAGGATTTCCCTTTTTTTTTTTTTTTAAATAAGCATACTAAAATTAGAGAGTCATGTCACGACAAATGAAAGGGCAAACAAACAACGGAATACAATGAACCCATGACCCACAAATTGAAGAGAAAAGAGCTTGAGATGCAATGGTGTGGGCAGCCATATTCCCTTCACAAGGGATATAAGTAGAAGATCCACAAACCAAATCATCTAAGAGCGATTGAATCTCGTGAAGAAGAGAGCCATTGGGAAGAAAATCCAAGTCACCATGAAGGCTTTGCAAAAGACGAAGGATTTTGGCTGCCAACAGATATTTGTTTGTACAGTGTTTCAAGCATTTATTTACATTGGAAAAACAACAGCTGTGTATATGTATGTACAAACACGATGCAATCATATGGAGAGATTTCATTCTCAACTACAAAATGTGATTACGGGGAAACTACCTGTTTCAAAAATTTCATACCATTTTCCATCTGGTTTTCTCCTTCTATTCCTTTGCTGATCTGATTGGCACAAAAAAAATTGGACAATTAAGGATTTTAGCTCCTTTTCTTCAGTTATATCTCGAGTCCTGATCAAACAAATCATTAAAAACTTGCATTAGCAGCTACTGTGGATATCAAGGCAAAATATCTTTATGGGATAGCATAGGGAAACATCCAGCAGAGCTCCAACTTAAACAAAATTCTTCTTCAAAATATTCAATCACAGCAGTTCTGTCTAGCTTCAAACTGTAAAGCAGTTTTCATCATACAGATTATCTACTTGATTTCCCACACCAAACACCAACGCCTGATGGAGGCATGAAAAACATAGTCTCGTCAAGCAACCTTAAGACTGAGTAATCTAATTGCCTTTTAAGTCTCATAGCTTCCAATTTAATACTTATAGAATTAACAAATGAGGAGTGCCTGTATTCCCAGCTCTACATAGTACGTACCATGTGAATAATTTGATTGATCCATGTGACTTGCCTGATCTAGCCCATTGGCAGTTATAATATGAATATGTATGAGCATTAATAGAAGTAATATTACAAAAGACCCAATAGAAGTAATTTTACAACAAATGATAAATTCTATATGAGTTACCCTTAAAATTAATTTTTAACCACTTTCCACTCTAAAAAGAATTAAAATAATTTTTTTTTGGTTCTAAATCATCATCATCATCATCACCAGATATTATTATTGTATCTCTTCAACTTAAATTTTTACCTATATATAGGTTTTCACTTATATATTAATATGAAAATGTGTATATGATTGAAACATATATAAGCGAGAGAGTAGTTATATTTATTTTTTTTAGAAAAATATTTCGACTTGAAAATTCAAACCCGATATATAACTTTCACTATATATATTATAATTACATATATTATATATGTGTGTATAAAATAAAAACATATATATAAGATATTAGAGGTTTAATTTGAAACATTATAATTGGAAATGTGTATATATATATATATTATTAAAATAAAATAAATAAAAAAAGAGACATATATAAGTAGGATAGTGGTTTTGGTGGGAAAATTTGCTTTTGGCCACTATCTTGCTTCAATATATATAAGATAAGATAAGATTGTAAACTAACAAAATATAACTCGAGTAGACAGCAAAAACAATGAAAAATGATTAAAAAAGCTAAACTGTTATATAAATAACACCTTTATTTACTTGGTTTTGTTCTAGAATCCAAATACTTTTAATGGATATTTTACATCCTTAATTTAAGTTTTTGAATATAATCAAGCATATATATCTACATGAAGTCACCTATTAAATATAAATATATAGAAATTGATCCATATTTGGAATCTGGGTAAACAATTTTGTTTCATATATGTAACGTGATCTATATTTTTTAAAGATTCCTTATTAAACATTGAATTCTAGTTACTTAAATTATAATGTTATATTTTGAAGAATTAAAATATCAAGTAAAATAACTAAAGGGAAAACAAAAGACTTATAAAAGATGATATAAGATATTAAATTCAATTAAAAACTTTATATAAAAATCAGTGAAACGGGAAGCTCTTCCAATCTCGGACATTTTTTCTATCTAAAAAATAAATCTCATCCGTCGACTAACAAATTTAAATAAAGCCAGATTATCACAAAATCAATATCTTTTGTCTTAAAGATAGAAAAAATAAAGGAAAATTGAAATTAGAATAACCAAATATAATCAAATTCATTTAAATTGGAAGATATAGATGACTGTAAGAATTTCCAATGAATCTAAAAGTCTAAAATATCTCTCCAAAATGAAGTTTTGGTGGGAAAATTAAAAAAATGTTCACCCACCCACTAGTGAGATCGGAAGAGCACCGCATTCCGCCTACATGGGAGGTGGTGATTGGTCCGGCCACATATGGGGCCACCCACATGTTGGCAGACCAATCACCGCCCTCCATGTAGGCTGGGGGCGGTGTAAGTTCACCCACCTGAGTGAGTGAACGGGACTAGGCAAAATTGTGGCATAACTGCATCTGGACTAATTTCCTTTTATATATAGATATATATGCATAGATTTCTGCTTAAATACTAGTCGAAGGCAAACTAACTTTTTTGGACCAGTATTATTCTTCTGATACGTATATATATCATTAATTTGATGTACCCCTCCCTCACCCTATTATTACTTTTATGTTTTTGTTATGCTATTTTACGTGTAGAGGGGGCACGGGAAACCAACTGACATTCTTTTCAAATATTCGTTAATGTTTGAATATACCCGTTACCTTTTCAAATAGTAATAAAGTTAATTGAGATTGTCACCTTTACTGCTCCAAAGTAAACATTATAAGTTCAATTAATTTTTTTTAAGAGACTTATAAGTTCAATTAATTAATGTGGTGATTCTTGAATTTCATTTTATTTATTGATTTATTTATTTATTTGGGGTTATTTAAAAAAGCTATGTATGTGGTGCGGGGAAAAAAAATTCAATACTCCAGGAGTACTGAACACTTGGTACTCCTGGCCAATTAGAGATTTACACTTGAGATTTAAGGCCCAAATTAAATAACAAATTGTAGTCTTAAATCCACATACAAGTCTCTAATTGGTGAGGAGTACCGAATTCAGTACTCCATAGAATACTGGACCTTTTTCCATTGTGCGGGAACTAACATTCATTTTTGAATGTTCATTGTTTTTCAAAACTGAGAAGTCATTTTAATATATTGCAGGAAAAGTCATTTTAATATATCGCAGGAATACAAGTTAAAGTCAGTTTAATATATAGCAACTAGTTTCAAAACCTCTCTTTTTTAAAGAGGAGGGAAAAAATAAAGTTAAAGTTTCAAAGGGTGGTTGTGGTTATAATTATATATGTTCAGATTACTGTTTCTACTAATTATATACACTCCATCTAAGATCTTTAAATGTTTTATACTTTTTATTTATTTACTAAAATAGATATGACCATAAACGCTGAAAGAAGTAGCCCATTTTATCATATATATATATATGTATATATATATATTTATTTATTTATTTACACCCATCACGTATGTACAACCTAAAATTCAATTCTTAATTATAAGCACATTAGAAAAAAGTTATTTTTATTTCAAATAATAGTTTTTTTTAAAAAAATAACAGTACTATTGTACCGTTATGGTCGATTTAGACTGTAGGATTGGAATGAAATTGAGAGATCGGAAGGAATAAGATTAAAATAAAGGAGGAGGAAGAGAAGAAGACGTTATGTGAAGATTAATTAATAATTTAATATTTTTTTCAGGTTCATAGGAGAGAGAACCTCCATTACAGTTGGTAATAAAGACAAATATGGAAAGACTTTTAAAATTAATAGCAAATTTAGGGTCAATATCTAATTTTGATTTAGTGTCAAATGTCTAAAGTTGTAAGATGACGTATTATAATATCTGCCCCTTATATGATTTGTCAGGATGGTAGTGTACTCGCATTAGTGGTTAATGATGTGAGTTGATGGTATATTACATAACAATTTGATACCATTATAGCACTAGCTATCTGGTACTTGAATCCTATTATGACGAATTTGTTTTTCTATCACCATTACAATTAACTAGTTAATCTACTCGTGCGTTGCACGGGTAGAAAAAATGGTAAAAATATATCTATTTAGCAGTTGCATAATAAATAAATATTTGTACCTTTTTCAAAAAAATTTAAAAATACAAGTATACAACAATTGAATCAATATGACCAATGATCAAATATTTAAATGAGAAAATTTAATCAAATCAGTCCATAGTTAAATATATATAGGTTAAGCATTTGGCTTTCCATAATCAAATATATGCATCTATTTCTACTATCACAAACGCTTATAGCTTCACAGTTCTTCGAGCACTCTACAATATTATTAATAAGCCTTAAAATACAACTGTCATCTTCCATATCAAGAGCCAATAATCACTCATCAAGAGTCGATCTCTATCTAAATCAAATGTATCAATCAAAAATATAAATATCTAGATATTGTAATTTACAAACAAAAAAAAAATTGTATCAAAATTTATCGACTGTATAGAGAAACTATAAGCACTAATTAATTAATATGTAAATTATATAAGTATTTGAGCACCCATCTATATCAAACTCTAATTCAAAAATTAAAAAAGTCTGTTTAAATGATTAGAGGGGAAGAGAGAGAGAATATGCAATATTAGCTTTCTATTAGATGCCTGCGGTAAAAGGAAAGTTGAGATTGAAGGGGAGCATGGACCAACACTGAAGAAGAAGAAGAAGAAGAAGAAGAAGAAGAAGAAGAAGAAGATTAGAACACAAATTATCGTAATCAAAGACATACTTTTTTATTAAGCTTTTTAAGTAAAGTTGCATAAGAATATGGAATAAAAAAATTTAATAAAAAAGCTTGTGTAAATTAAAACCTTTACCGTAGAAAAGACTCACCACGATAGTGACCGCAAAAGAAATGGGCTGGAAAAAAAATAAAGGCACTTAAGTGCCTTTTTATATTAATAGATTATACCATAGTCAAAAGTTCAATAATATTTTTAAATTTTATAAAAAATTTATGAAGTTAGAGATATATTTGGAGTCCAAGAAGATTTTTTTTTTCTTTTTCATTTTTTTCTTTCTTGGTGGGGGACTTGAGAGAAGAGAAAGCTAGTACTTGAAATTTGAAAAGATATTTTGTTTCTTTTTGTTTTCGTTTACATGAATGAGATGTTACAGTTAATATCCAAAAATAAATTGATGGGTGTAAGAAAAAAAGTGAAATAAAATGTCATTTTACACACAAATTCTCTCTTTTTGGTAAGGGACACGTTTTACAGTGTAGGAGTAACATAGAGTTTCTATGTCAAAAATTGCTATTCTCGTAATAAGTAACATGAAATATCATTTTTGTTATAATAAAGTTCGTCATGCCATTCTTGCAATATAATATGAAAAAAAGCTTATTTAGCTCAATATTCTCATTGATTTTGATATCAGTTCCATTCACACGCCAGATGTCTAGCAAGGTATTCCTTGAGACGCACACTTGTCATGCTCTAATTAGACAACTCATTCTCTCATTGTGGGACAACCCATACGTGGGTTGTCCAATCAGAGTATGCCACGTAGGACGCCCACCAGACCTATGGCGTTTAATCAAAATTAGGTGTAATATAATATTAACCATTATTTTGGTGATGTGTTCATATAAGTCGTGGATATTATACCACATTACTATCTAGTGTCATTAGTACTAGACATCGACATTAGATCATTTCTATCCAAATAAATAAATAAATAATAAAGAAAAAGGGAAAAGAAAAGGGGGAAAAAATACACTCGCAATGCACTCAGTTTGCACATTCAAAGCACAAATCCATTGAATTTTTTTTCTTGGTAATAATCTTAGAAACTTGAGTTTAATTAATTTGTTATTCAAATCTGTATATAACGAACTGTTATAATTTTGGTTTTATATTTTTGAGTTCTTTTATGTAATATGATACAAACTTCAACCAATACCTGTTTACTAAAATCACTGTTATGATGTAATTCTCAACAGATGTCACGCCCCTTGGTCGACCTCAATATGCCAGTAAACGCATATGCCTCGGAGACAAATATGGAGTTGGAACTACCTTATCAGCCGGCAAGGACTTCTCAGGGGCCCGGACAGCCTTCTGAGCAACCAAGGAGATTTGAGACAGGTAACCGTTTTTGTTTAATATTACTACTTTTAATTCCAACATCCGCACGGCACGACTCATGAGAAGTTCTATAACAGAAACTCATAAAAATGTTATAATTTAATAATTAGTATATTGTTCTATAACCCAGGGCAAAACTAAAAATTTTCAAACTAGAGCGCTAATAAAAAGAACATTTTTTTTTTATTTTGACAACTTTAACCAAACAAGAAAAGAACTGTGAGACGCAAGAGAGAATAGAGCCCCAGGAGACATGATGTTTCGGTTTTTTTTTAAATTTTTTTATGTTATGTTAATTTTAATTGATTTGGTTTTCTATTTGTTTTGGGTTACTTAGTATTGATTATTGTGTATTATGGGCCAAGAAATTAATGGGCTTAAGAAAAAATACTAGATGTATCAAAACTCTTCAGATTTTTTTTAAAGGCCTAGTGGGCTCTAGCAAAGCAGTGCCCTGTGTTGGATCCGCCCTTGCATACAACTATACAAGTATGTTTTTTTTAGTTGTTTAAAGTTAATTTTTTGCTTGTTCAAATACTACATTTTGTACCAAAATATAATAATAACATTTTTTCTTTTTTTGGGGGCAACGCCGGACATCCAGGAGCTAGTAGTAGTAGCAAGCGTAGAAAAGTTCCGTCGCCAAGAAGTTGTGAATGTGATTGTGGGGAGGACGATGACAAGGGAAACGTTCAATTTCACGATTTATATCCACAACTTTACAGAAAAGCATATTATATTTTGATTCATAGACTACATCTAATAATTTGCAGGACGAAGGTGCAATGGCACAACCAAGACCCCATGCGTTCTCTTGCCCTATATGTTTGAGCGATATCGTTGAAGAGACGGCAACGAAATGCGGGCATATCTTTTGCAAGTTTTGCATTTCGACAGCAATAGCACGCGATCGAAAATGCCCCATTTGTCAAAACAAGCTAAGGAGAAGAGACTTCATGAGGATTTACTTTCCTCAAACTGAATAATTGTACTCATGTTGGTTTACATCGTTTTGATATACTTAGTGTACTCTTTTAAGGTTTAATTTACTTTAAATAATCTTAAATTTCGTCCATGTCATATGAGATTTATCGTGAGATGGTGGTTATTGTTGGAAGATAATTAATTCTCATATATATCAAATGTCATGCCGATAAATACAGAAAGAACGAAAAATAAACAAAGAAAACGTCAATCGAATAACTTCTATAAATGAAAGAATTTCAAAAGGAAAAACCCAAAAGTATTTAGGATTTGGGTACGTAGTAAGACTTTTGCATTGGTTGATGTTAGATTATGTTTGAGTCCTACTTAACAAAGTGTAGACCTGAGTGTTAGGTTGCGCTACCTAATAAACCAGAGGTTATGATGGTTTGTTGGATTAGGAATTGAATCCATAGGCGAAATCCGATGAATGGATTGGAAAATATTAAATAGTGTCAATGTGTCATCCTAAGTCGTGTCAGACCATGTATTATTTAAGTGACTTTTTCAGAGTAATGTGTTTGACACGTTGCTCAAAAGCCCACCCAAACATCCCTATGCCCCTTGACATGGTTACTAAACAAAGAATATTCTTACCTTTGTGCGATGTTGGAAAATTGGTGCATGGAAAGAATTTTTACTAATTTATTTCCTACCTAAAAGTTTTGGCTGACTTGCTGCCTTTTTTGGTTAAAAGAGTGATTTTGTCTTCATTCCAAAATCACCATAGTAGGGTTGAACAAAATAATCGTCAAACCAAAAAATCGAGCCAATCTACGAAAATAGTTTGGATTAGTTTGATTTGGTTTAGTTTGGTTTGGTTTGAGAAAATTTCAAACCGCTTGAAATGGTTTGGTTTAGGTTTCGATATTTAAAAACCGTTTAAACCGAACCTAACTGTTTTTTTATATTTTAATCAAAGGACTTAATTCATTTATGATTGTCAAATTCGTTGACTAAGTTTGGTACTCTAATAAGGAATTCTTTGTGATAATTTGGTTCATTTTAGTAATTTAATAAGCTAATTTTTGACTAATTTAATTCATACCCTTGAAAAAAATTTCCAAAGAAATTATATAGTGGTTAATTGACTATATTATTCAAAAATTTTGATATTTAGATTTTTGACCTTTAGATGTTTGAACAAAATAATACTTCCATAAACATATTCCGACAATATCTCATTTGAAACTTATGTATTATTAGGGCTTTTTTATCAGTTATATTTCATTAATTATATTTCATTATTTTGGCTTTTTTTATCTGTTACATTTCATTAGTTATTTTTTGTTTTAGTAAAATTTACTAACTTTTGATGAGTTTGATATTGGTATTAGTATTTAAAAAGCGTATTAGTATAATAGAATATTTATATTTATAAAAATATCATGTTTTGAGTTTATTGTCATTACATCGATAGACAAATCGTGGTTTAAAACCGAACCGAACCAAACTGAACTGAAAAATTAGTTTGGTTTGGTTTGGTTTGAAAACGACGCTCTTCCGATCTGGTTTAGTTTGGTTTACAATTTCTCTAAACCGAATCTCATGGTTTGGTTTAAAAATAAATCAAAAACCACCTGAACCGAACCATGTTCACTCCTACCACTGAGGCTTTATTATGTGAATGGCAACCAAGTGCCAAATATCTTGAGACACTGCCTTGTGTGTTTCTTCGTGAAACCATGCCTAGCCCTGTTGTTTCTTCGCTCTTTTTCTTAGTGAAAACAAGTGTATTGTGTTGGTGTTTTGTGTTGTCACTCAGAAGCGATTTGTAGGGTGTTATTGGGTTGTTCTTGGTCGATATTAGAGGAGTTGGTTGGAGGCCTTTGACACTTGAATCTGAGTCCAGCATCTTAGGACTGCAATTGAAAAAGAAGACACTTCTTTTATTGCTTTGTTATTTCTTCTTTACTTTGGCCAAGTTTTTATTGTAATTAATACATTTGTAACTTCTTGCAAGGTCATCAATCCCAACACTGAGTGTCAGGTCTACTGGGATAAATATAAAATTAAATTTTAAACTTCAGGTCTCGTTTGAGACCCGAACCCAGGTTGGATATATTTTGAATTTTAGAGAGAGAAAGTGATTATTCTCAAAAAGTGAACCCTTAAATGAGCCCCCCTCTATATTTATAGTCCTTGGTGAGAGTGGGTAAGCTGACACTGGACAAACCTTCAGGACTCCTGTCACTAAGCACATCACAAATACAAATGGAACATTCTAAGCCGGAAAGTGAAAGTACAATCGTCTAGTACAATATAAGTATGACGACTTTGACTGACTTGTCTGAATAATTGACTTTCACCGGCTATCATCTTGGCCACTATATGAGAAGAGTTGATCCCTTAAGATTTGGAATCTCGTAAGGTGACTGAGTTTTGACCACTAATGAATTTAGGGCCTAAACTTGTTTTTGGAGGTGTTGCACATGTATCCTTAATTTGAATTCTAATTTCAGCCCTTGGCTGTAGTGGCAGAAGACACGGCATTGGTTCTGAACGAGCATACAAAGCATGCATCCAATAGGGTGCATAAATTAATGAGACGGTAGACTTGGCTTTTCTAACATTGTTTTATTGGCATTTGCTTGTATTTATAATTTTGAACTATTTTCTGATTTTATTATTTGAAGATGACTCATCAGTTTTTCTGAGTGTGTTCCTCAACTACATTTTCAATGCCTTCGTTTTTTATTAAAAGAAAGGTACAACTCTAATTCCTCATTTATTAAGGGCGAGAACTAATGTTAACATTCTTTGCAACTCTGTTAATTTTCAAAACGGGAAGTCTGCACAAGTTTGCACGTTTTTTGACACCATTTAGAAAAATAAATCAATAAAATTTTCTAAATAAACCAAATTAAAAAAAAAAGGTAGCTAACCCTATATTTGCAGGTCTCAATTGTCGAGCCCACCTCTACTTAGCAAACTAAATGGTCTCAATTGTCAAGCCCACCTCTACGTTAGTAATTTCACTATAGAAGATAGATTCTTGGCTGGATAACTGTTACGACCCGAATTTTCCTAAATTATTTTCTACTACATGCTCGGTCAAAGTTAAAATTATTGGATCAAAGTCCAAGCCATAAATGTGCCAAAAGGGATAAGATAATCATCGGAGGATTTGTATGAAAATTTTTAGAAAGTGAAAACCAACTTATAAGAATTAAAAGAGTTGAGAGACCTCAAGTGCAAATTTCCTTTTAAGACCAAGAATTCTTGCATTTTGGTCAAAAAAACACACACAAACACACTAAACACACACTCACGCGCAACTCGGCGGAAGGAAGGGAAATAGAGAGAAACAAAGGGGAAACAAAAAGAAGAGAAAGGAAAGAAGGATGAAATGTGTTAGGTTTGTTGCCAAAAACAATCCAAAGTTGAAAATGAAAAGGAAAGGAAAAGAAGAAGAATCCTAAGAGGAAAAGGAATCCAAATCATAGAAGGATTGTCTTGTCTTCTAAAGAAACGAAACCTATAAATAGAGATGTTTTCTTCTTCTTTTATATACAAGTGGTACAAGTGAATTGAGAGAAAAATTAGTGAGTCTAGCACCTTGAAGAGTTTTCTTGTAACTCTTCGTGGTTTGTTCGAAGGGTAGAAAATTAGGTGTGGTAAAACTCGGAGTGATTTTCTCGGTGTCACTTGGGTCGGGTCAGAGAGTCTTGTGAAGAAAAATAGTAGCCCAGCGTCTTGGGATTTCTTGCGTTGTTTGCTGGTTGGGCAAAGGGTAGAAATTGGTAGATGCGGTAAAACTTGGTATATCTTTCTTGTTATACTTGGGGGATGGGTTTTGGCTAG